>CAUYQV010101963.1:0-17033 GCA_963574575.1 Galagoides demidoff
CTCTTGCCTCAGCCTCCCAACTAGCTGGGACTACAGGCACCCACCATAATGCCTGGCTATTTTTTTGTTTTAACAGTCCCAGGCTGGGTTTGAACCCATCAGCCCTGGTGCATGTGGCCAGTGCCCTGCCCAGTGACCTACAGGCATTGCCACCTTTCTTATTTCTAAGCAACTGAGCATAGTCATGAACAACTGGCAAACAGATGGGGATTAAAACAAGAACTTAATTTTATTAGAAGTTTGTAGTATACAGTAACCACAAAGATTTCTGATAAACTGTGCTAGAGAACATAGCTTAGGCCTCAAGTCAAAATGCAGCTTCCTATCATGTTATTCCTATTAAAGGAAAAAATCAAACTGTAATATAATTTAAAGAGGTTTATTCCAAGCCAAATATGAGAGACCTAGAACTAACTAGGTAAACACAAACCCAAGAAGTCTTGAGTAAGTGGTCCCTAACTGGTTGGATTACAGTTTGATTTTATATATTGCAGGGAGACAGGAATTGCAGGTAAAATAAAAAATCAATTCACGATAGGCCAAACATTTGGCCCAAAAGACAGAACATTTCAAAGCCAAGTGGTTTGCTCAAACCAAAGGGTTGAGGTTGCTGTGTACTACCCAGGGTGACAGAATGAAACTATCTTTAAAAAAAAAGTGGGGGCATACATGTCATAGGTAGGTTCTTCACTTAGCAACTGGTTGAGGATGCTGAAATTCTTCACTTAGCAACTGGTTGAGGATGCTGAGCTTTGTCTAAAAATTTGGATTCATGTAGGGAAAAATGCTTAAGACAAGGGGGGAGTGTGTTATCTTTCCATGTGATACCATGCCAGCAATAAAAGACATGTTTAACTAGAATTTATGGATTGTCAGACTTGACTTAATCCTTTCCTTCCATGCCCTTTTTTTTTTTATTATTGTTTACGATTCATTGAGGGTACAAAGAATTAGGATACAATGATTGTACTTGTTAGGGCAAGTCCCTCTTATACCTGTATTCTGCCCCCCAAGAAGTGGAATACATACTGTGACCCCTCTATCCCCCCTCCTCCTCCCCTCTTAGCATTTCCCTATTGCACCTTTGTATTAGCTCATGTATTGCCTTCATATGAGAATTGAGAACACTGGATTCTTACTTCTCCATTCTTGTGATGTTTTATTAAGAGGAAAGTATACCACCTCCATCCAGGTTAATACAAAAGATGTAAAGTCTCCCATCTTTTGTGGCTGTCTAGTATTCGATGGAATACATACATGACAGCTAGTTAATCCATGCCTGGGTTGGTGGGCATTTAGGCTGTTTCCAACTTTTAACAATTGTAAACTGAGCTGCAGTAAACAATCTACTGCAAATGTCCTTATCATAAAAGAATTTTTTTTCCTTCTCGGCAGATGCCCAATAATGAGATTGCAGGACCAAAGTGGAAATCTAATTTGAGTTCATTGAGGATTCGCCATACTTCCTTCGAAAAAGGTTGTGTTAGTTTGAAGTCCCACCAGTGATGTAAAGTATACCTTTCTCTCCACATCCACACCAACAACTACAGCTTTGAGACTCTGTGATGTGGGCCAGTCGCACTGGGGTTAGGCGATATCTCAGGGTAGTTCTGATTTGGATGTAACTGATGATAAAGAATGATGACCATTTTTTTCATACATTTCTTAGCAGTTCATCTTCTTTAGAGAAGGCTCTATTCATGTCTCTTACCCAGTGATATGTGGGATGGTTGGGTATCTTCACTGATTAATTTGAGTTCTCTGCAGACCCTACTTATCAAGTTTTATCTGATTCATAATATGCAAATATCTTTTCCCATTCAGAATGTTGTATGTTTACTTTGGTTGTTTCGTTAGCTATACAGAAGCATTTCAGTTTTATTAAGTCTCATTTGTTTATTTTTGTTGTTGTTGCAATTGCCATGGAAGTGTTCTTCATAAAATCATTCCCCAGGCCAATATCTTCAAGTGTATTCCCCCACATTTTCTTCAAGGATTTTTATTGTTTCATATGTTAAATTTAAATCTTCTATGCATCTTGAATCAAGTTTTGTAAGGGGGGAAGAGTTGTGAGGAGACTTTCAGTCTTTTAAATGCAATTATCCAGGTCTTCCAATACCATTTATTGAACAGGCATTCTTTTCCCCAGCGTATGCTCTCATTTGGTTTCTCAAAGATCAGGTGGCTGTAAGATGCTAGTTTCATCTCCTGGTTTTCTATTTGGTTCCAGATGTCAATGTCTCTATTTTTGTGTCAATACCATGTTGTTTTGATCACTAAGACTTTGTAGTATAGGTGAAAGTCTGGTACGGTGTTACCCCTGGATTTGTTTTGATTACTAAGAACTGCCTTGGCTATATGGGGTTTCATCTAGTTCCATAAAAAACATAGAATTATTTTTCCAAATCTTGAAAGTATGATGATGGTATTTTAATGGAAACTGGACTGAATCTGTAGATTACTTTGCATAGTATAGACATTTTTACAATGTTAATTCTTCCCAGCCATGAACATGGTATGTTCTTCCATTTGTTAATATCTTCTGCTATTTCTATTCCTAGAATTTTATAATTTTCAGTATAGAGGGCCTTCACTTCTCTTAGGTATATTCCTAGGTTTGGGGTGTTTTTTTTTTTTTTTTTAATGCTATTGTGAGGAGAACTGTGTCTTTAATTAGGTTCTCATCTTGGTTGTTACTCACATATACAAAGGCTACTGATTTGTAGACATTGATTTTATATACTGAGACATTGCTGTATCTTTCATCACTATTAGTTGTGGGTTAGTTGAAGATAGCTGCCACCAGATTAAGAAATGTGCCACCTATCCCTATATTCCTCAGTGTTCTAATTAGAAAAGTATGCTGAATTTTAATGAATGCTTTTTCTGCATCTATTGAGAAAATCATATGGTCTTGTTTTTGCTTCTGTTGATATGGTGAATTACATTTACACATTGCGCATGTTAAACCAGCCTTGCATCCCTGGAATGAAGCCTATTTGACCATATTAATGATTTTTTTAAGATATAGCTGTAATCTATTGGCTGGGATTTTATTGAGAATTTGTACATGTATATTCATTAGTGAGATTAATCTGAAATTCTCCTTTTTAGTTGGGTGTTTTCCTGGTTTGGGTATCAGGGTGATGTTTGCTAAGTACCACTGGTTGAGGAAAATTCCTTCCTTCTCAATTTTTTGGAATAATTTCTGCAACATAGGTATAAGCTATTCCTTGAAGGTTTGATAGAATTCTGGTGTGATGTCATCTGAACAGGGCTTTTTTGGTTGGGAGATTTTTAACTGTTTCTTTGATCTCAGTTCTTTAAATTGGTCTGTTCAAGAGATCTATTTCTTCTTGATTAAATCTAGGGAGAGGGTGTGATTCCAGGTACTGCTCCATTTCCTCCACATTGTCAAATTTCTAGGCATACATCTTTCTGTTTATCAAATGTAAGCTTCTAAAGTGCTAAATTTCCCTCTTATGGTTGCTTTCACTGTATCCCACAGGTTTTGGTAACTTGTGTCTTAATTGCTGTCATGTTTGAGGAATTTAACAATTTCCTCTTTTATCTCTTCCTGAACCCAACTGTCATTCAGTGTAAGGTTGTTTAATTTCCATGTCTTTGTGTGGGGATGAATGTTTTTGATGGGATTGAGTTTCACCTTTATTGCCTTGTGGTGGGAGAAGATACAAGGTATAATTTCTATTCTTTTAATTTTGCTGAAGTTTGATTTGTATACTAGGATGTGGTCTATTTTGGAGTATGTACTGTGGGCTGATGAGAAAAATGTATATTCTTTAGCTTTGGGATAGCATGTTCAGTATATGTCTATTAATCCCATTTTTTCTAGGGTCACGTTTATGTCCTTTGTATTTTTGTTTAGTTTCTCTTTAGAGGATCTGTCCAGTTCTGTCAGAGAGGTGTTAAAGTCCCCAACTAGTATGGTGTTAAGGGATATGATATTGCTCCGACCCTTCAAGGTCTGTTTCATAAATCTGGGAACATTCAAGTTGGGTACATAAATATTTAAAATTGAAACTGTCTTCTTGTATTGTTCTTTTGACCAGTGTAAAGTGTCCATCTTTGTCTTTCTTAACTTTAGTTGCTTTAAATGCACGTGTATCTGAGAAAAAGATTGGCACCCCTCCTTTCTTTTGATTTCCATTTGCTTGAAATACTGTTTTCCATCCCTTAACCCTGGGTTTTGATTTGTCCTTCAAGATTAGGTGCATCTCCTGCAGACAGCATATGGATGGCTTGTGCTTTTTTATCCAGTGGTCCAGCGTGTGCCTCTTCAGTCGTGAATTCAGTCCACTGACATTTATTGAGAGAATTGATAAGTGTGGTGGAGTTCTAGTCATCTTATTTAGAGAACGCCTTGTGTAGTTTTATCCTTTACACCATTGTGCAAGCTAAGTTTTAGCTTCTGGGTGTTTACTTTCCTCTGGTGTTCAGTGTTGAGAATAGGTCTAATTATTTCCTGTAGAGCTGGTCCTGTGGGGAATTTCCTCAGTGTTTGTATGTCCACAGAAGATTTGACCATCAATTTATTTTGAAGGTTAGTTTAGCAGGATACAGAATTCGGGGCTGAAATTTGTTTTGTTTAAGAATGCTGAAGTTGAATGACCATGCTTTTCTGGCTTGGAAGGTTTCAGCTGAAAAATCTGCTGTCATCCTAATGGCTCTGCCTCTGTAGGTCAATTGGCACTTACTCCCTGCTGCTTGCAGAATTTTTTCTTTCCAGCTTGACTGTGAACAGGTTCATTACAATGTGTCTTAGAGAACCTCTGAAGGGAGTGTGTTGGGATTTTTAGTAAAACTTGGGAAGTTTTCATTTATGACTGTCTCCTGTAGGGTTTTCATTTCTTTGGGACATCTTCATCCCCTTCAAGGATCCCTATTATTCATATGTTTGAACACTTCACAGTGTCTTGTAGTTCTCTAAGCACCTGCTCTGCTTTCTCTCTCTTCTCTTCTGACTACCTGGGAGTAACTCAAAAACTTTATCCTGTAGCTCTGATGTTCTTTTTTTCTCCATGGTTTAACTTATTTCTGATAGTTTCTACTGCAGTTTACATTTCCTAATTGTCTCCTTCGTTTTCTTAAGCTCCACCATATCCTTTCTGTATTCTACATTAACTCATCCAACTTTTCTTTGTCCTTCCATTTTCTCATTTGTTCCTTTCACTGTCTTCATCATTGATATTTTAAATTCCCTTTCTGTGAAATCCATTCATTCTTTATATGTGGAGTCTTCTGCAGTAGCTGCCTCATGTCCCTTGTGGGAGTTCCTTTGTTTTGGTTTTTCATGCTGCCCGAATTTTGCTGTTGGTTCCTCCTCCTGTTTTCCTTGTCCTCCTTTTTCTTCTTGCTTCCTCCTTTGTTTCAAATTAGCTGTGTCAGAGTTACACCAAAAAGAAGAGGAGCATAAACTATAAGCAGGGAGAAACACATGGAATAGAATTTAAAAGGAAAAAGAAGGAAAGAGAAAACAGAAAAAGAAGAAAAAAAAAGAGAAGGTTTATGAAAGAAAGGGACTGAAGAACAGGAGAGAATGAGGACAGGAAGAGAGAATAAGAGTGATAGAGGAAATGGTACTGACTGGCACAGTGTTTAGGCTATTCCTCCAATTCAAGGATTTTGAGGGGTTTGGCTGGGAGGGTGCCTCAAAATCTGGAGCTCCCTACCAGCATGAGCATTGTCAAACTCTTCTTCATGACCAAATACATAGGGGTCCTTCCTCTTGATGAAAGTAAATATGGAAGTTAAGAGTGGAACAAACCAAACAAATTAGCAAAAACAACGTACAAAGTACAACCCAACAAAATAATAAAAGCTCAAATAGCCAAAAATTTCAGGAATCTCAACAATGGCAGAAAGAAGAGAAAAAGAAATGCAGAAAGTATCAAATAATAATACTAAAAATAAAAAAATGCTAAAAAAAATTATAAATAATGGAAGGAATCAACTTTAAAAGGAATATAGTTTCATGTCTTAAGTTTATATCTTTTATCCAGTGAGAATCAATTTTTGTTAATGGTAGAAGGTGTGCGTCCAGTTTCAGTCTTCTACAAGTTGCCAATTCACCTAGCACCATTTGTTAAATAGGGAATGTTTTCCCAAATTTATGTTTTTGATAGGCTTATCAAAGATCAAATGACAATAAGTGGCTGTTCATCTCTTGGTTCTCTATTCGGTTCCATACATCTACCTCTCAATTTTTGTGTCAGTATCATGTTGTTTTGGTCACTATAGATTTACAGTATAGCCTGAAGTCTGGTAGCATGATTCGTCCTGATTTGTTTTTATTTCTGAGTAATTTCTTGGCTATTCTAGTTTTTGTCTGATTCCAGATAAAATGAAGTACTATTTTTTCCAGATCTTTAAAGTATGACAGTGGTGCTTTAATAGGAATTGCATTAAATTTGTATATTGCTTTGGGTAGTATGGATGTTTCAACAATGTTGATTCTTCCCAGCCATGAGCGTGTTTTGTTTTTCCACTTGTTGACATCTTCAGCTATTTCTTTTCTCAGAGTTTCACTGTTGTATTTATAGAGATCTTTCACATCCTTTGTTATGTAAATTCCCAAATATGCCATCTTCTTTGGCACTACTAAAAAAGGAATAGAGTCCGTGACTTTTTTCAGCTTGACTATTGTTGGTAGATATAAAAGCTACTGATTTTTGAATATTGATTTTGTATCCTGAGACACTGCTGTATTTCTTGATGACTTCTAAGAGTTTTTAAGAAATTGGCCTGGGAGAATATTTTATGAGGACGACTCCCTGGGCAATTGAAGCAGCACCAAAAATACATTACTGAGATCTGATCAAATTAAAAGGCTTCTGCACAGCCAAGAACACAGTAAGCAAAACAAGCAGACAGCCCTCAGAATGGGAACAGATATTTGCAGGTTATATTTCAGACAAAGGTCTAATAACCACAATCCACAGAGAACTCAAACATCATTATGAAAAGAACAAGTGATCCCATTTTAATGTTGGCAAGAGATTTAAACAGAAGCTTCTGTGAAGAAGACAGGCTCATGGCCTACAAACACATGAAAAGATGCTCATCATCTTTAATAATCAGAGAAATGCAAATCAAAACCACTTTCAGATATCCTCTAACTCCAGTAAGAGTAGCCCACAAAACAAAATCCCAAAACTACAAATGTTGGCATGGATATAGAGAAAAGGGAACACTTCTGCACTGTTACTGGGAATGCATGCTAATACGTTCCTTTTGGAAAGAAGTTTGGAGAACACTTAAGGAACTAAAAATAGACCTGCCATTCTATCCTGCAATTCCTGTACTAGAAATATCCAGAAGAACAAAAATCACTTTATAACAAAGATATTTGCACCAGATTGTTCACTGAAGCTGCCAAGTCATGGAAGCAGCCCAAGTCCCCATTGACCCATGAATGGATTAACAGACTGTGGTGTATGTATACCATGGGATGTTATGCAGCCTTAAAAAAAGATGAAGACTTTACCCCTTTTATGTTTACATGGGTAGAGCTGGAACATATTCTTCTTAGTAAAGTATCTCAAGAATGGAAGAAAAAATATCCAATGTACTCAGTACAATTATGGAACTAATATATGACAACCAACACTATTCATATGAAAGATAAAACACAACTATGATTCAGGATGAAAGAGGGAAAAGCAGGGGGAGGGGACAGGAAAAGGATGGGATAAGTTATGTGGAGGGAGGGTAATTGGTGGGACATCACCTAAGGTATATATTGCAATGGTACATGTCAAATTTATTAAAAGTAGAGTATAGATGTCTTAACACAATAATTAAGTGAGGTGTGAAGGCTATGTTAACCAGTTTGATGTAAGCATTCCAAATTGTATATAAAATCAGCACACTGTACCATGTAAGTGCATTAATGTATACAGTTATGATTTAATAAAAAAAAAATTCAGGAATATGTTGTAGTATGTCACCGGGACACCAGGCAATTCTGTGATTTTTGTAGTAGATGAAGAAAACAGCAGGTAACCTTTATGGTCCTTATTCCTTAATTGCCTTCTGTGATCACCTGTTTCCTCAGCATTCAGACCCAGCGGGTTGGGATCTTAAAACTCTCCAGAATCGAGCAGCACCTGTGGCTCAAAGGAGTAGGACGCTGGCTCCATATGCCAGAGGTGGCAGGTTCAAACCCAGCCCCGGCAAAAAAAAAAACTGCAAAAGAGAAAAGAAAAAAAAAAAACTCTCCAGAATCTTTCAGTGGCACATCTTAAAGTGTCACCTGACAATGGTTCTCAGGGGGTGCAGGAGTCCCTCAGCCTGTCCGAAAGGTGGAGTTCTGATCCCCTAGGTGGAATTAAAACAGATATGCTTTAGGTCCCTGGTTAGAACTCCTTTCTATCTTCCCACAGTGGCAGCCCCCAGGGAAGACCCCTAACAACTGAGACTTTCCTAGTATGGCTTACTTGCCAACAACCAATCTGATGGCAAATCTGCTCCAACCTGTATTCAAATCTGGTTCCTGTATATTGTTGAAGTCTGCCCACTCTTCCAAGCTTTCCACTCAACTCAGCTTCACCCCAACACCTCTGAAAGGCATCCTCCCATCCCGGACCTCCATAGAGGGGCCAGCAAACTGATCCTGGTAAGTCACACTCACTTTCCTAATGTGTTAGATTTCTACCACTCCAATTAACATGCTGTATTGTAGTTCACCAACTGCTCGCTGTGCTCCTTGAGCTATGACTGTGGGCAAGGTCCTTGTGTCAGGTATGGCTGGGTTTTCTCTTTTTCCCTAGTCATACTAGAAGAGCATAGCTGCAGTATCCTTCTGGTCTGCCATCTTCTCCGCCTCTTACTATGTTCTCCAGGGTAATTCTCAACCTTGGTAATCTTTTGTACATGTTGGTGAATTTTGGCTCACAAATATTTTGCTGAGGATTTCTGCATCTTTATGTGCAAGGAATATTGATTGGTAATTTGTTTTCCTTTTTAATTATGCGTTGTCTGGCTCTGCTGTCAGGATACCATCTCTTCTAATTACTTGGGAATATTGTAGAGTGAGATGTACTTTTCTCACTTCTACACTGCTGCTTCCTATGAGAATTATAGAGTATTAGTATTATTTCTTCTTCAAAGATTTGGTAAAATTCACCAGTGAAACCATCTGGGCCTAGGCTTTTCTTTGTGGAAAGATATTTAATTGTTTACTCATTCTTTGTACTTGTTATGTATATATTCAGGTTTTCTTTGTGGAAAGATATTTAATTGCTTACTCAATCTTTGTACTTGTTATGTATGTGTTCACATTTTCTATTCCTGTCAGTTTATTAGTGACTTTATAAGAATTTGTCCATTTTATATCAGTTGTTGAATTTTTTAGCATAAAGTTGTTCAAAATATTTCCTTACATTTTAATTTTTAAGGTGTCAGTGGTAATCTATCTGCTGTTCCTAAGTTTTGTGATCTGTTTTCTTTCATGCTAATGGTTTGTCTACCTAAGGTTTTGTCAAACTTGTTAATGTATAACAAATTACCTTTCGAATATATTTTTCTGAATGGTTAGATTCTTCATTGAAATTTTTCCTCTTCACTAATATGGGCAGTTAGCAGTATAAACTTCCTTCTATGTACTGTGCTAGCCGCATCCCATGCATTTTGACATATTGTATTTCCTTTTTCATTCAGATTAATATACTTTTTCATTCCCTTGTAAATTTTTCCTTTAATTTTTTTTGAACTGTAAGTTTTTCAGAAACATTTATAGACAGTTTTTCAGAAATATTTATAGATGGTTCAAATTTCCTTTTATTTCTAGTTTAAGTAAATGTGGTTGAGTAAACATATTTTGCACAATTTCAATCCTTTTAAGTTTACTAATACTTTATATCCCTACATATAGCTTATCTTGGGTTCTATTTGTGCTTAAAAAGATTGAATATTGTGCTGTTTTTATCTGGAGTGTTCTTTAGATGGCTGTTAGGGTTAGTTGATAGTGTTATGTATGTCTTTCACATTCTTGTTTATCCTATTTACTTGTGCTAATTATTGAAAATGAAGTATCGAGTTGATCAACTATTATTGAATTGTCTACTTCTCTCTACAATTTTGTCAGTTTAATGTATTTTGATGTTCTGTTAGTTGCATACATATTTATCATTGTTATTTTTACCCTTTGAGTTGTTTTCTAGTGGCAGTTTTTGTCTTTAGGTTCTTTTTGTCTGATAGTCCTATAGCTGTCCTTTGGTTCCTACTTTGGTATCAGATATCTTTTTCCATCCTTTTGTTTTGAACTTATTTGTATTTTTGTATTTAATGTCTTTTTTAGATGCCATATAGTTAATTTTCTAATAATCCACACTGTTAATTTCTGCCCTTTGATTATAGTGTCTAATTCATATACATATATATTTAATGTAATTACTAATCAGGTAAGATTTAAGTCTACTATTTGTTTTCTGTACATCTTGTTTTTTTTGTTCCACCATTTTCCATTACTATCACCTTGTGTTTATTTTTTTAAGTATTACAGTTCCTGTTTCTGTTACTATATTGTTGAGATACTTTCTTAGTGATTACCATGGGGGACACATCTTTTATGTTAAGATGTTAATTTAAAATGATTCAGTTCAAGTTAATCCTGACGTAACCCGAAAAGTATCTAGAAGTTTGTTCCCATGTAGCTTCATTTCCCTTTATCCTATTTGCCTTACAAATTGCATCTTTAAACATTCTAAGCATATTAACAAGGTTGTGTAATTTTTACTTTGTACAATTGCCTTTTAAATAGGAGGAAAAACATTATAAAAAATAGTGAAACTGTCTTTTGTGTTTACCTGTGTAATTACCTTTACCTTGTTTCTTTAATTCTTTATGTGGATTTGAGTTACTTACTTGCATGTCATTTCAAATGGAAGTAATCATATAAGTATTTTTTATACAGTAAGTATACTAGTAACCAATGGTCTCAATTTATCTGAGAATATCTAAATTTTCATTTTGAAAGATAATTTTCCTAGACATGTAATTCTTGGTTGACAAAGTGATGAAAGAAAAAGACAATGTCACCTTACTTGCCTTCTGGCCTTTTATGGTTTCTAATGAGAAGGCAACTTAATTTTATTAAAGATTCCTTGTAATGGACAAGTCTTTTTTTTTCTTGTTGCTTTCTATATTCTGTCTTTCAATAGTTTGTAATGGTATATGTAAGTGAATTCTTTGGGTCATCCTATTTGGAATTCATTGAGCTTCCTAGACGCGTAGTTTAGTTTTTCATATAACATGGGAAGTTTTAGCTATCATTTCTTTTTCTATCATACTTCTGGAATTTCTCTTTGATTCTTTTAGAGTTTTCATCTCTCTGTGCTTACCTTTTTTGCATATTGTACACTTTTTCCATGAGAGCCTTTAGAACAGTGGTTCTCAGCCTTCCTAATGCCTCCTAAGCCATGACCCTTTTATACAGTTCCTCATGTTGTGGTGACCCCCCAAGCATAAAATTATTTTCGTTACTACTTCATAACTGTAATTTTGCTACTGTTATGAATAGTAATGTAAATAACTGATATGCAGGATGTGTTTTCATCATTACAAAGGGGTTACAAACCACAGGTTGAGAACCACTGCTTTAGAATATTAGTTATTATAAATTTATGACCTGATAATTCTATAATATCTACCACATATGAATCTGGTTCTGATGTTTGCTTTACCACTTCAGATATATTCTCTTTTGTATGTATTTGATGTTATTGTTTTTGCCTTTAGCATGCCTTGTAATCTGTTATTGCTGAGCCTGATGTACTGAGTAATAGGAACTGAAATAACTAGGCCTTTAGTGTAAAGTTTTCTGTTTATGTGACTTGGAGACAGATTTAATATTTCCTATAACTGTAGGTTTCACAGATTTTAGTTTTCCTTAGTATCTTTTTTTTTTTTTTGAGGCAGAATCTCACTTTGCACCCTTAGTAGAGTGCAGTGGCAACACAGCTCACAGCAACCTCAAACTCTTGGGCTCAAGCAATTCTCTTGCCTCAGCCTCCCAAGTAGCTAGGACTATAAGTGCCCACCACAATGCCCAGCTATTTTTTGAGATGAGGTCCCACTCTGGCTCAGGCTGGTCTTGAAACCATGAGCTCAGGCAGGCCACTCACCTCAGCCTCCCAAGTGCTGGGATTATAGGGATGAGCTACCGCACCCGCCCCCTGCCCTTATCTCTTCACTGTTTTTGTGGAGTTTCCCTAGAAACTCTTCCTTAGAGTCTGTATCTTACAACTCTTCTAGTTCTAATATACTGTTATACTGGAGTCCTGTTGATGTGATGGTAAGGTGTTGTCAAGAAGAAGGACTCTATAATCTTTGATACAACTCAGATTTATTTTGTAGGCCTGAGTCCCAGGGATGTAACCTTCAAAGGAGTTTTTTTAACACTTTTCCTTTTATGTCAGACAGGGATATCAGAGGGAATGGAGTTGTGTAGTTCCCCTTCTCCAAGGTCAGATAAAATTTTCATAAGGTAGTTTCCCTTGAGGGGAAAGGTCTTTGTTATGGAAAATGAAATTCTCTGGGAATATTCCAAAATACTTATTTTCCCCCTGGACATATTTTAAATTGCTACTTTTCCCCTCCCTCTGCTTGATACATAACACTGTATTTCTCATCTTTATCAGGACAACTTGCTAGGGCTCCTGGAAGTAAAATTTAGGAAAGTGGAGTTCCCCTCTAAGATGGGTCCTTCAGAGATTTTTCCCCCTCAAGCTAGTTCATAAGTAGCCTCCAACAAATAGTTACCACTTAAGTATTCCTATCAGTGCTTGTGGATTTTATGGTTTTCTCCTAGCAAGGTATGATTCCCCTTGTCTCCCATTTTCAGCACAGCCATTTGCCCAGTGACAGCAATTCTCTAATGTATCTAAGAATTGTCCATGTTCTACTTTTTCAATCTTTTTCTTGTTGCAAGGGTGGGACTTCCAAGCTCTTTACATGTTGCAGCAGGAATTGGAAGTCCCATTACCTCTTCAAATATTCTGCTTTTTTTCCTCCTCTCCTTGGAGACGGATGCTATGTATAACTTGATACAGTTGGTGATGTCCAGAGGCCTCAGTATCTTCATTATTTTTTCATTTTTCTTCATTATTTCTTCTTCTCAGACTGGATAATCTCAGTGTATTTTTGAATTTGCTATTGGTTTTTTCCTGTCAGTTCCTATCTGCTATTGAGCCTCTGTAGGGAGTATTTCCTTTCAGTTATTGTGTCTTTCAATTCCAGGAACTATTTTGTTCCTTTTTAGAATGTCTGTCTCTTTCAATTCTTTGTGAGACATTGTTTTTATATTTTCCTTTAATTTTTTAGACATTTCTTTCATCTTTTGGTGGATTTTTCATGGCTGATTTAATGTATTTGTGTTCAGTCCAAAGTCTGGGCTTCCTCAGTGACAGTTTCCATTGACTACTCTTTTTCCTTTGTATGGTCTATACTTTCCTATATCTTTGTATATCCCATACTTTTGTCACTGAAATCATTTTAAATGATTTAATGTGCAAGTTTTGGAACTCCAAATTTTTTATCACCCCAGGGCTGCTACGTTTGATATAGCTGCTGTTTCTTTTCTAGATTAACACTGTAAAGTCTACTTTTTGTTTTTGTGTGGGGACACTGAAGTCTGGTTTGATTATGGATCAGCTAACATTTGGACAAAGGTTTCCTGAAATTTCTTTTCCTAATACACCTCCTAGCCTTTTGCATGGAGGCTCTGTATGTGTGCTGAGGGTAGACTTTAAATACTCGGGTAGGGCTCAGCGCCCATACACAGTGGTTACAGCACCAGCCACACACACTGAGGCTGACAGGTTGGAAACCAGCCCAGGCCTGCTAAACAAAAATGACAACTGCAAAAAAAAACAATAGCTGGGCATTGCAGTGGGTGCGTATAGTCCCAGCTACTTGGGAGGCTAAGGCAAGAGAATCATGCAAGCCCAAGAATGTGAGCTATGAAACCACAGCACTCTACAAATAGTGACAAAGTGAGACTCTGTCTCAAAAAAAAAAAAAAAAAAAAAAAGATGGTGCCCATAGCTCTGTGGGTTGGGTGCCAGCCACATACACGCAGGCTGATGGGTTTGAACCTGGGTCAGCTAAGCAACAACAAATAGCCGGGCGTTGGGAGGTTGAGGAAGAGAATCACTTAAGTCTAAGAGTTTGAGGTTGCTGTGAGCTGTGATGTCACAGCACTCTACCCTGGGCAACAACTTGAGACTCTGTCTCAGAAAAAATATATATATAAAAAATAAATACTCAGGTAGTTTCAGTCCACTTAAGCCTTCACTTTCTGGTTGGATCGGGACACAAAGTCATCCAGAAGTCAAGTTCATGTCTTCACAACCAGCTAAACTAGGGCTGGTGCTACCTACTGTGGCCAGAGTCCCTACAAAGTCACCTAGACTATGAGTGTTATTGCTATTTTCCCTAGCAAACCATAAAATGACCATTTTCTATGGGCTTAATATACAAAACAGTTTAGGAAGTACTATTTGAAATTATTGATACTACCTTTCAAAATGTCTTTTAATAAAATAGATTATACAGTGGTGGTACTCCCATTTAAGGCCCTGTGTTGACGTCTCTGTGTTCTTTAAAATTCTGGTCTTTTCTCCATGATATTATGCTCAACTCATCATGACTGGAGTTTTACGTGTTATCCTAATTCTTCAGTCATATGATTATTCTAAAAACTCTCTTGATGTTACCCAACTCCAGTCATGATGTATTATCTTAATACTGCCTCTGTGTAATGATTTTGTACCTATTAATATTAAAATATAAAATTAGGGTGGCTCAGTGAGTAGGGTGCCAGCCCAATATACAGAGGGTGGAGGGTTCAAACCCAGCCCCGGCAAAACTGCAACAAAAAATAGCTGGGTGTTGTGGCAAGCACCTGTAGTCCCAGCTATTCAGGAGACAGAGGCAAGGTAATAGCTTAAGCCCAGGAGGTGGAGGTTGCTATGAGCTGTGATGCCAGGGCACTCTACCGAGGACGATAAAATGAGACTCTGTCTCTAAAAAAAAAATTAAAAATACAATATAATTAAAATAAAAAAATTAGCCCTTAGTTTCACAAATATGTAAACTGTAAAATAATATTTGAATACTGGCCAAATTGAGAGTAGGTGGCATATATACAAATGCATAATTATTAAATTTTATTATTTATCTGGATTTGAAGGCCAATATGTTGCATTTGCTAGGAGTATATATTCACATTCTTATTTTTGTGTGTAACTTTCTTTATTGCATCTATCAATTTGGAGGTAAGAAAACCTGCTGGATAGGTACCTTGTGCTAGCTATTATGGGAGCCATAAAAGAAGCACTAAACTGGATTCTGCCCTCATGGAACTTAATCTGGTTTACAGGGTATGACTTTTGTCTGTGAATCACTGACAAAGTAATACCATTTACAGAATGTAATATGCAGGAGTTAAATGCAAAAAAAACTTGAAGGGAAAGCTTCATGTGGCTTAGTGTCCTACACTCAACAGGATATGTGGAGGAGATAAAATTTATATTTATAAATTAATTATAAAATTAAAATTAAATTTTAATAAAATTAAGATAAGTTATAAAATTTAATTTTAAAAAAAGGATTTAATGAGGGCTGAATAATGAATAATCAGATATAGAGGTTAGTAAGTTTGACTATTCAGAAAGTAATGGGGGAGGTACTGCAATAATGTTTATTATGTCTTCCTAACAATATTCATTTCTGAAGAGGCAAAGACTAAGTTTTAGAAGAGAAATTTCTCCTAAATACTTTCATACAGTTTGAGTATTTCTATTATGATTTTATGCCTTCCCATCTGTGTTAGATGTTTTATTGAAATTATTTGCAAGTTATCACCAAGCCATCACAATGATGCTTTAAAGGTCACCAACAAAACACAATTAAATTTTCCAAGTGAAATAAGAATATGCATTGTGAAGACAAATAATTTGAAGTAGTTCCTTTTTCTTTATATAGTTCATTTTATGATGACATTTAATGGTGTTTAAATAAATCAGTGTTGTTTTTCTTTTTGATTGCAATTTTTCCTTTACTATTTATATAGCTTTGAAAATAGAAACCAAAGTGTTTAAGGTTCAACATTATTGAGCCTGTTAATATAGTTAATACAAACTTTGTCCTAAATCCAATAGTAGATTCCATTATAATGGTGTGGAAACTTCAGATTATTTTGTTCTTTTATAAATGTGGTAGTTTGTAATTGATAGAGATTTAATTCTGCATACTTTGGCTTACTGTAAATTAGATATAACATTTCTGTACTTTTTTAAGTTACTCATTAGATCACTAAAATTCTTTAATTTAAACTTCTGTGATTTTATTCTTTTCTCCTATAAAAATGGTGAATGATTGCTTCTTTCAAAAGTTAAGAAATGAATTCTGAAGAATTGTTAGCTATGTTGTCCTTTTCACATTATTTGAATATTATGACTATTTGACTATCTTCTTATTGATTTATGATGATGACTCACAAATGCTACTGAAAAACAGATTTTTTGGTTCTAATTTGAGAGGAGATGATTTATAGAGCAGCTTAATAACTTTGGTAAGTAGAAGCTCCTTTGCACCTATGAGGTGGATGACAGATCATGCCTGGGTAGTGCAGTAAAGAGTAAAAAGAACACATAGGCACAACAGAATAAGGAGACAGATATTTTCGGGGATTGGGGGGGTTGATGTAAAATAACCCAATATTTACTTCCTATTATAATACCCTATTACTGTTGTCTATTTCTATATTAATTCCTTACTTGTGTGCTGTCACTGAAAGGGTAGGGGTATTGCACATCTTACTGGATACTGCAGTATATATTTCCAGGTTGCATTAAATCAACATGAAATATATACATACACACACACATACACATATACCTTATATATCTGTATGTTCCATATACAAGCACATCTGTGAGATGTACTGCTTGTTAGTTCCCAGACCAGCACCTTAAAGTGAATCATACACATTTGCAGTTTCCTAGTGCATA
>CAUYQV010101964.1:0-20112 GCA_963574575.1 Galagoides demidoff
GCTCAGGTTTCTATTCCCCCAAATGGAGTCTACTTTTTTCTTTTGAGACAGAGTCTCACCATGTCACCTTGGTAGAGTGCCATGGCATCATAGCTTACAGCAACCTCAAACTCTTGGGCTTAAGCGATTCTCTTGCCTCAGTCTCCCAAGTAACTGGGACTACAGGTGCCTGCCACAATGCCCAGCTATTTTTTGTTGCAGTTGTCATTGTTATTTAGATGGCCCAGGCTGGGTTCAAACCTGCCACCCTCAGTGTATGTGGCTAGCACCGTAACCACTGTGCTACGGGTGCCAAGACATGATTCTAAGATTTTAATTTAAAGGATTTGACTGATGCATGTTCAATTCCATATTAAAGACATAGAATATTTTTCTGTAGCTAATTTTGGCTTATGTTTTTAAAAGAGTAGCCTTACCCTATGCTTTTGGGTGTATTTGTGTGTATGTGTACATCTTTTATTTTGTATGTGTGTATCTTTAATGGAAAGTTTATATTGACTCAAAATCTATCAGCCTCCCACTCTCATAACTTTAGTATTTTTTTAAATAATGCCTGAGTGTTTGTGGATAATTATCAGGCTGGGGTGTAAATACTCCATGTGAGGAAGGGCTATCTTAATAAATAAATATCGTGTATTCCCCCTAAGTAATTATTTAAATGTAAAGATGTTAATACTCCTGGATTTAAATATTTATACCTAGATGTAAAGGGAACCTTTGGAAAGAAAATTTGGGGAGATCTTGTCACATTGATGTTACATAAACTATTATTTGGAATCTTTTTAAATAAAGTGTCTTAGAAATATATAGTACTTAGTTTTTTTTACTGAGACGAAATATTTAGGCTGTCGACATTTCATCTCCAGCTGATGATGTGCACTAAAAACAGGTCCTTTTCTCCTCCCTTCAGCCCAACGCCGACTGCATGGACGACTTGCCCACTGACTTCGAGGGCTCACTGGGAGGGCCACCAACTAACCAGATCACAGGTGCCAGTGACACAACAGTAAATGAAAGTTCAGTCACTTTGGACCCTGCTGTCCGGACTGTGGGAGCCTTGCAAGTGGTCCAGGATGCAGACTCCACACCCCAGGAGGGGGACGTTATCTTTACTACTAACAGTAAGTTCTGCTATGCTTAAAAGTACCATAGCCGTAAGGGCTGTAATCTCATTGGAGTGGGGAACATTGGAATCGGGAAAAGATGCCTTTCCTTGAGAAGACAAAATAATTTGAGTGAGTATATCATTGTCAGGGTCAACAGTCATATCCATTAGGCCCTTAGAAGCCCAGCTCTTTCCAGAGCCAGCAGGGCACACAGTCGACCTGGCTCCCTAAGCCCACGCTCTCGCCTGCCCACTCACTGACAGCAGGGCACACACCACAGCACTGTGCACTCTTCATGTCCCCTTCGCCATGGTCCCTGAAGCAGGTAGCCTTGTAGGCTTGGCCACTCAGATTGGAGGGCAGGGGAGAGAAGCAACCACAAGGGATACTCAGCAAAACTGGGATAAGACACAGCCCCACTCACTCCTTATGTATGTATGAAATTTTGCTATCGTTGGAAAACATTAAAGTATCATACACATACAAGGGTGCACTTGGCTATTAGCAGCACCTCTATAGATGTCATTTTTGCAGTAGAATCTAAACTACTGTATACATGTGGCCCTGTATATTATTATAAAATATCTTCCAGGTATTTTGTCCTTGTCTCCTACATAGGCAGTCACTAGATCCTATTCTGTTTGATGGTAGTTTAAAAGTCTGTATTGGCATCAACATTGAATTAAAAATCTAAAGTACCTACTATTTAGTCGAATACAGAAGAGATAAGAGCTTCAGGGTTCTAAGAAAACAGCATGCAAATTAGGTTAGGTTGAAGGTTAAAAGAGTGGGTGGATATTGCAGTTTTTAAACAAAGTGTATTTCTTTTGACAGAAGTAACCTACTCACTATAGGAATTTAGAAATATAGAAAAGCAGATTGAAGTATTTGGGAGTATTGCCTTTGAAGATGGCCTTTTTAACATGTTCATGATTTTTATTGAATTTATAAAATCATGCTAAAGATGCATTTTTCTGATGGCAGATTTCATTGTTGAAAAATCGCAAGGTAAAGAAAAAACAAAAAAGAATAAAAAAAAGAATTTAAGGTGCCACTCCCTAAAAATAATCTGTCCTAATCATTTGGTCTATTTCCCAGTAACCTTTTAGGATATAGTTGAGCCGACCCCATAGGGTTTGAATGTTGCATATCATAACCATCACATTTCCACAGGACCTTACCAGAAGGTAACTTGAAGAGGAACTTGGTGAGAAATATCTGCTTGTGCAAGGTTAATAGTCCTTGACAAAAAAGAGTTTCACGTCAAACTAGTTCGCATATCATTCACCCCAATAAAGAGTTTTAACTTCAAAAACTTCACTTTTAGAACAATCTCAGTATTGAAATGTTGACACTAGGCATTAGAAAGCTCTTAAAGATGATTTTGAGTACCTTTGTACTCAAACAAAGTTGATTTGGGCACTTTTGTTTTGAGGATCTAGATGGGTGCTGTACAATATTAATATAACATAAGCTGGGCAGTGCCTGTGGCTCAAAGGAGTAGGGTGCTGGCCCCATATGCCAGAGGTGGTTGGGTTTCAAACCCAGCCCCGGCCAAAAACTGCAAAAAAAAAAAAAAAATATATATATATATATATATATATATCTGTTTTAACCCACTTATGTTATATATATATAACATAAGCTACATATGTAATGTCAATTTTTTGCCACCACACTAAAAATTTAAAAACTAAAATGAGTGTTCATTTTAATAACATATTTTATTCAACCTAATATATCCAAAATATTTTACCTTTTTGTACTCAATCTTCCAGATCTGGTATGTATTTTATACTTGTGGAACATTTTAGTTAGAACTAGCCTCATCTGAAGTACACAGTAATCACCTGGATTCATGGCTACCACCCTGGAGAGCATAGGTCTAGAATCCCAGTAATTTAAATTAAATGACCTTTAAAGTCATTTGATTTTTTTTTTTTTTTTGGCAGTTTTTGGCTGGGGCTGGGTTTGAACCCGCCATCTCTGGCATATGGGGCTGGTGCCTTACTCCTTTGAGCCACAGGCGCCTCCCTAAAGTCATTTGATTCTTAAGAGTATAAATTTCTAATTTTTACCAGGAGAAAATTGTCACCTGTGGAAGTAAATGTCTAACTCAGGTTCTCTTTTAAATATACAAGATGGTCTCATACTGTTTCCATTTATTGGGCCTCACACATAATTATGACATTCATTAGCAATCTTAGTCAAATATATTAGAAAGCCTGATAAAATTTTGCCATCATTGGAAAACATTTAAGGTCATCATAAACTTTGAGCTCATAAGAAGAAATAAATCAAAGATGGGTCATTATCCTTGCAACAGAATGATTACTTGATTTTTCAAGAGAAAATCATCTGTCAGATTCCCCATTTTATAGAGTGGCCACATGCTACATCTACATCTTAGTAAACCCAAGATGACAGATGAAAAAGCATTTCAATTTAAATTAGATTTAAAATAAAATAGATTTAAAGCTATCGTGGGTTAAAACAGAATAAAACAGAAAATTATGGTGTCTACCCTTGTAATTCATAATCCCTAACCTGTTTTTTCATAGAATGTTTCAGTCATAGGAGGCATTCAGTAAATATTGATTGAATGATTTGAGGTGAGAGTTTTCAATGTGAGCTTGAAGCAGGGACCTCTGTTCACAACAGAAGAAAAAGAAATGCCAGATACTCTCAAAGGTATTGACAAAGTTGAGATGAAGAGAGATGAGTAGTAAAACTGTATCTATAATCAGAAGGCTTATGGTATATATGAATATGGCCAGAGATGTCAGTTTTCTGGTATAGAATGTGAGTGGCACTATGAAACCTCGTCACCCTTCTCAGTGCCACTATGGCACCCCATCACCGCATGAAAGAAAGAGTCGGACACAGATACATTACAATGCTTGCAACAGGTGGACTTCTCATAGGTGCAGGGAAGCCCCGAGTAACCCCTGCCATGGCCTTTTATTGAAACATTATACAACAGGTATGGGGGCCCAAAGAGGGGAGCTACCTGCTCTTGCCCCAGGGGCTCAACACCCACCCTGTTGCACCACAAATGTTCAAAGTATAACACCTGCTTGCCAATGAGCATCTGGATCTTATCTCATTAATGCAAGCAATTGCTTGAGGGCTTGTCTCTGGGCTGCAAAACATCTCCATACCTGCCAGGAGATTCTCCTGCTCCTAGCGCCCCCCTCAAGAATCCATGACTGCTCTTACAAGCCTGGTGCTTGGTCTCCTACAATAGAAACTAAATCTTTCCCACAAAATATTCTTCCTAGACCACTTATTTCTGATTAGTTCTATTTATTATCATTTCACAGATTTTTTCCAAACGTGGCCATTCCGATTCAATGTTAGTGGTTGACACTGTTAGCCAAGTAGCTGTGACTCCTTTAGGGCAAAATCCTCTCCTCTTTACAGGTCTTAAATTGCCTAGTGCCCTGCTCAAGTAAGTTTTTAATCAATAAATGGACAAATACAAATACATGACTAAATGAGTGAAAAATTCAAGTTCTCTTATTGTATTGCTGTGTACTAATAAAAATAACGTAGATGTAGACGTAAGTGTGGTTGGGAGTACAATAATGCTGTAAATCAGAAAGAAATCAAACCGTGGAGGTTGGGTCTGCTGTTTCTCCAGATTAACCTTTCCCCTCTTCACGCCTCCTCACCCAGGTGAAAAGGAAGAAATAATAGTAGTTAATAAGAAATAATAGTAACAAATACATTGCAACAACCACATATCAGGCACCCTGTTGAGCCTTTTACATACAGTAGCTCACAACAACCCTTTAAGGTAAATATTATTTTTATCCTCCTTTTACTGATGCAGGAAAAGAGGCCCAGAGAGATTAAAGTAACTGGCTTTGGGGCACCACACTTAACTGCACCGTGCTCCCAGAATGAGCAAAGGAAGGAAATTAGCACAATTGCTCACTCACTTCTCATTTAGTTTATTCATTAATTTCCTCCACTTTCCTAAATCTCTTAAATGGTCAAAAATGTGTTTAGTTCCTGCTTGCACCCTCTTTCCAACCTCTGTTTTTCCTTTCTTGGCAACGAGCAATGGTATGCAGTCAGTCAAATGCATGTCAAAGTCATTTCAGCACGCCCAGGGTGAAGATGCAGACCAGATTGCCTTTGGAGTAAAGATGGAAAAATTTGGCATTAAAGGATCATCTTCAGCTCCCAGAAACAGGAAAAAAAAGGAAAGAAAGAAACGCATTTACAAAGCCCAAGTTCCTTGGAAGTCTGATGTTGGGGGAAGTTCATTTTGCATGCATGTTTTTCAGGTTTCTGACATTCCTTCTTTTCTAAATGTCAGTCCCAAATCACACAATGTTTCCATTCCACCTTTGTGCAAGGGGTCACTTGTATGAGTGCCCAAGATCACTCACCAGTCTTTATCTGCAGGCCTGATCCTGCCAAGAACACACTATGCCTTCTGACTCCCCCAGCTCAGGCTGCAGGTGGTTAGGGAAAAATGTCCTTTGGACCAAAAGGAAACGCATCTCAACAAAGAGCCCTGGGTGGTTAGACACTCCAGAGAGGAGCTAGAGAAAGACAAGCAAAAACAAAGACTTTATTACCCCTTCCCAGAAATTTTAGGTGCCACACCTTCTCAGAAGCATCTAAAACCTGTCCTTTATTTTTCAAAGAGGTTGTTGACATCAGCAGCCATTTCCTTATTCCCCTTATCAAGTGGCTACTCAAGTGACTGGCTCTGCCTGAGGGTCCTTACCTGCTTTCCCCTCCCTCACACTGGAAGGAACCTGCCGTCAGCCTGTGCAGGGGGAGTGGAAAGGGTGTTTGTTAATGGGCAGAATCTGCCCCAGTACGTTCTAAGGAGCGCTTGGCATGATGTGTTTGGCCAGGAGACCTGGTCTTCAAACTTTATAGAAGGAAGTAGGACACATGAATTCATGTGGAGGCTAAAACGTGGCCTGTTGAAAAATGAAACGTGGTGTAGGTTTTTTCTGAGAGATTTCCTTTGCTAAACTTTCCATCAACTCTGATCCTGGGGAAAGAGTAATGAATGTAATGAGTAGAAGAAACATGGTTTGTGAAGTATAGTCATCCCTCAATACCCACAGGGAGTGGGTTTCAGGGCACCTCTCCACCCTCTAAGATACCAAAATCTGAAGACACTCAAGTCCCTTATATAAAATGGTATATATTTGCATGTAAGCTAGACACATCCTACTATATACTTTAAATCATCTCTAGATTATGTATAATACCTAATGCAATGCAAATACTATGTAAATACTTTTGTATTTTCTATTTCCATTACTTTAAATTACTGTGTTGCTTTGTTCCTGGGTTTTTTTCTGAATACTTTTGAGCCATGGCTGGTGGTTGGTAGAACCCAAGGCGTGGGAACTAGCAGATGCAGGGGCCATTTTTATTTTTGCTGCATTGACACTTAAAATGGATTGAGTGGGTGTCCTATTTCCCTCCCTCTGGATGAGAATTTCAGCAGGCCCAGGAATTTTCTGCTTGGTCTTAGGTAACGGACAATACTAAGGATCCCTTCAGGTCCAGAACAAAGACAAAAAAATTACTTATCTTTCTGGGCCCTTTCTTTTGTAATTTCTACAGCTCAGGACAGACAGATCTCTTACTACTGAGGCCTTCCATAGCCCGTGCATCCAGCAGTCCATTTGCAGCCCTTGTCCCCTAATATCCCCTTCTACCCCCACCTCCAGAAGTGTCCTTTGGCATTGACCTGTCCAGCTAGCTCTTCCATGTGGCCACCTTGGACACTCACACATCACCCGCCCTGACAGTCCTCTTCCAGGACAGCAGCTGTCTCCAGCCTTTCACCCCACACAGGTCTTGAGCAGGAAGGACACCCAAGTCCACAAAAGTTTGAGTAAATTTTTTACCAAGTCCAACCTACAGGGAACATACTTCATAATCCACTTGGGGGTTTCTTTGCAGCAACCCCTCGTGGCTTCCTCCCCTGCCTTCTCTGATAGGGAAGTGGGATTCAGCATGAGGACGCTCTGTCCACAGACAGTCTCTACACCATGTCCCCACTTTCCTCTCTTGCTCTTTTTATCACCTCCAAAAGGGTGATGGGGTGAGAACCACAGGACAGGTTCCCCTTCATAGCCATTGTACATCTGGCCACAGACAGGGGAGCAAAGGGTTAGCTCGAGGTGAGAGTCATGCTTCTTTGCTCTCCACATCTCTTCCACAGAAACTGAGGCAGGAAGAGTCCCACAAAAGTACAATTAGTTAGTTCCCAAATGTCTTGATGATCTTCCCTGAGGACCACGTGCTTTGCCAAGTTCTGTGCTAAACTGCATTCCCTTTTCAAAGAACCTGGAGATAGGTTAGCCTTTGGGGGGAAACGCAAATATGCTCATACTCTTTAGAATGCACTCATGAGACAAAATTTTTAAAACACAGCTGGAGCTGCAGCATAGGAAAAAGTCATCTCTGTGCCAGCTCTAACACTCAGCCACTGCAGCCACTCAAGAGCTCTCCAGTGACACATACACCAAAGTAATTATGGGGAAAACTTCCAGAGAGCTCATTCAGAGACTTGTATGTAGTCTCTGGGAGGAGCCGCTTTCCCTGATGTGGGCAACTCAGGATATAACTTCTCTAGGGATTCATCACTACTCAAAATGCATTCTCTTAAAGAGGGACATTCATTCTTATATTTGATAAGTCCCATGTTTATTTAAGGAGCAACTGATGAAGCATTCAGAACATCTCTATTAAAAACTTTTAAATGCCCTAGGCCTGCTCTGCCTACAGCCTGAATGACTCCAACAAAAAAAAGAATGTGTGTTCAGGACGTTTTCAGGGAACCTGATTTTGAACCTCTGATTCAGGACAGCTAAGAGAAAGAGGAAGGGTTTCTATGAACATCACACTTCTGTTTCACATGTGCATCTATGTTTGCAAAGCAGCAATCTCCAGGTTTTATGTGACTACAAAATATACCGACGCATTCAGAAATAAACTCGTCTAGATAAAGCATTCCAGTATTCATGAGGGAGTTGCAAGAGTGAGTAGTCTCATCTGCCTTTTTGTCTTAGGGTAAAACCTAAAATGGTAAAGTAGCTGCCCTTGACGATAGATAAATATGCTGACTGGGACCCACCACGAGAGTGATCTCCCTTGGCACCTATAAAATTCACATTAGCTCTGGAAAGATGATCGCCTTGATTTGTGAGGCTATTCCATCGTGGCAAACAAAAGAATCAGCCGGCCATTTAAGATTTTAGACCCCATGTCATGTCCCCTTCAGGAAATAGTTAAGCCTCAGTGGACTACTTCTGTACAAAAGGAAGCATTTGCAGATTGGGACACTGCCCCCAACCATCATCTCCATGTGTCTTAACGTGCTGTGCCCTTTGCTTCTGAGCCCTTCAGCTCATCAGCTCAATGGCAGCTTCAACAGAGAGACAGCTATTCTGAAGAGCAAAGAGTTTTTGCAATTAACACACATCTTAATCATCAAGCTTACCCACGTGGCAACTCTCCTTTTTTTTTTTTTTTTTGCAGTGTTTGGACAGGGCTGGGTTTGAACCTGCCACGTCTGGCATATGGGGCTGGCGCCCTACTGTTTTAAGCCACAGGCGCCACCTATGGCAACTCTCCAGTCCACATTCCACAGGGCTTCCAATTAAAAACATTTGCCAATCCAAGAAGCCCACTCAGGGCCAGACTCCCAGGTTTTCCTGTCTTGTATATCTGGTACCTCTTATTGGAAGGGTTGAGGATCTGCAGATTCACAGACAGCCCGAGAGAATTAATCAGTTTAGACCACAGATGCATTGCCACTTGACGCTCTAGCCTAGCTATAACACAACCACTCACCTGGAAGAAATTGGTCTTCCTTCCTGAACTGAAGCAACTTAGCCTTCATATTCAATCCATTCATTTGGTAGGAGATTTTCTGAGATGTTCTGAGTTACTCATTGATAGCACCATCTCCAATGGATTAACCCTCACAGTGCTGCCTTGTTTTTGATAAGTGTCACAGCTCAGCAACTGTTACCAGACTGAGTCGAGAAAGGGGCTGTCGGGCAGACCTGTACTTTACTAGACATCAGTACACCGTGCCTGGATCTCAGCAGCCAGGCAGCAGCTGATGGCAGGAAACACAGCTGGCCCGTCAGCACTTTTTCCACATCTGAGCAAGGGCTGGTGTAAATAAGATAACATTTCTGTTTGCATTTCAATTCTAAAGCAAATCATGAGAAGTTCCATCATTCAGAGATTAAGAAAGCAGGAACAACTGAAAATGCCTTTTGGATGACATAAGAATTGGCTGTGAAAATGTCAGAGTCTAAGGATTCTGTAAGTCAAAATATTCCAGAAGTAAAATCCAATAGTTCAGAAAAAAGAACAGTATAACTACCAGAACATTACTGGAGTTAGTTGCAGTAAGATGATATCATTAAACTACCACTAGCCAGAGGCAGATAATTTGGGCCTTAGGCCTGGTTTGGCCTCCAATTCCCCATTTGACCTTGGGTCACTTACCCCCTCTGTGTATCTATTAGGCAAGTGTACTACCTGGTTGTTTTTAATATGCTTCCCAGGTCCCTAACTCTAATAAAGTTAGAATCCCTATCTTGGCACCTTTCCAAGTCTTACTAGGAAAAGATCAAGATGTGGTATTCTCACTTACAAGCTTTTGTTGTCACCCTTTTCTTTCCAGTACCACTGAGCCCACCTAGCAAGAACTGTGTCCTTGGCTCTCTCCCCACTCCACATTTTCTAGGACTATAGTGAGTCACCACGAGATCCGGTATCTGCCCATCTTCATATAAAATGAATGGTTGAGAAGGTTGGGTGGAACAGGCTAGCGCAGTTACCCTTGGTTCACAGCCGTGGCCCGGCCTTCTGGGATTCCCATGGGCAGTGGCTCCTGCACGCACAACATCACAGCATCCAGAATGCTTCTTCTCAGCATTCACCTGGTTCTTATACAGCCTTTCACGTAGATGTTAACAATAACAGCTGCTATGGTATGTCGCTTAAAAATGTATATCATGCAGAACAACTTTTCCCTGTTCTGTTTTAATATTGATGCTAAACAATGGGCAAACGACACTTAGGAAAAAACCATTGTTTCCTCAATAGAGTGGTGTAGGTGCAAAGTCTGTGTGTACTTAGGTATTTAGGTGACTACCCAGTGTGGTATTTAGATATTACAATTTTTGCATGTTTATACCATGTTTCCCTGAAAATAAGACACTGTCCTATATTTATTTTTTCTCAAGAAGACACAGTAGGGCTTATTTTCATGGAATTTTTTTTTTTTTTTCAGATTTTGCCGAGGCTGGTTTTAAACCCACCACCTCTGGCATATGGGGCCGGTGCCCTACTCCTTTGAGCCACAGGCACCACCCGGGATGTCTTATTTTTATTAAGTATAATACAACAATCTACATTTATTCAAATACAGTTAAGTCATCTTCTGGAACCTGACAGGGGGAGCCGACCTTGTTGTGGGGCTGGCACTAGTGATGCACGAACTTCTTTCCCCTAGCCATTTGCACGTGTGCAATAGGATGCCTGCAACCATGGTTACCACTCGGTTACCACACCCGCACAAGTGCTAACAGCTCGGAGAAAGAAGCTGTGGCAGATATAAGGTATTCCAGTCCCCCTTACTGCTCTGTGGCCATCTGCATAGCCATGCCCATCTCTAGGTCTTATTATCAAGGTAGGGCTTATATCTAACAAATGCATAGAAATCCTGCTAGGGCTTATTTTTTGGGTAGGTCTTATTTTCGGGGAAACATGGTAATACTTTGTATTTCTGCAACAAATACCATATATATTATCTCATTTTCTCCTCTCTGGGAAATGGTAAGAAAATAAAAAATGATACAACTCTGTGACATCGTTTGGAATTGGTATTATCTCCATTTTTACAATGAGGAGTTGTTGGTCCACAGTCAGAGTTGTTGGTCCCAAATTGAGGAATAATGTACTGTTCAACCAACCCCAATTCCAAGTTGGTCTGTGCTGTATTCATCTATGTGAATCTATTCATGAGTCTGTCAAGTAACTTTAAAGGAAATTAGTGATAATGTAACTAACTGAGGTCCCAGTTCAGCTAAATATTTTAAAACTATATTTGCCACTAAAATAATTAAGCTCTAGACATTTTATTAAAGATTTAGTTTCACTGGGTTGAATACTAAAAAGTAAATTTCTTTCTTTATAGCTGTGAAATATGAGGCAGAAAAGTGTTTGGTAAAAAATATTTAATTTAATAATTACCGTCAATTCATTTTTAAAATAGCAGTGATTAAAAAAAATCTTAATATCATCTTTCAAAGATTCAAAGCTCGCTCTCTCCTGGAAGAAAGAAATACCTTAAATTCCTTAGTCTTTCTTTCCAAGATCTCAAAGCATAATTCACTCATAATATCTTATTGTGTCTTTATAACATTCTTACACAATGGAAGCAGATAGTAATAGTGTATCCCAAAAGGAAACCCAAAAGCAGAGGGCCTAAATCAAGCTTCCTGACCTAACCTGAGTGTCTTTCCATGTAGACCACACAATTAAACTGGTTTCCTACAAAGACATGCCCCCAAAGTTCACATATTCCAAACTAATACCAAAAAGTTAAAATGTAATTAAAATAAGCCCATATAAGGTGATCTAAGAGTCAAGAGCTTCAGGACTGGTCTTCTTGGTAAAGGAACCATCTGAAGTCCACTCATTTCTGGCTACCCACTGAACCATGGGTTTGTCTCTGCTACCAGCAAAGTCCCACCAAAGGATTTATAGAAGCTATAAACTCACAAAAGGCTGAGACCAGATTATGGCAGACAGTATGTCAACAAATTCTGGATTGATGAATGAGTGGAAATTCACTTGGCCAAATGGTGAAAGCTAAAACCTAAATGCCTCCCAAAGGAGAAGTCAGGAAGAAGCCGGCCAATGCACTCAGAGCCCTGGAGAGCCTCGGAATGTAGGGCACCAGCCCTGCAGCGTGAAATGGTGCTTAAAAGAAGAGCATGGTTGGAAAGGCAGATTGTATAAAGAGCATTTAAGGTCCTTGGGTGGCACCCATTGCTTAGTGGGTAGGGCACCGGCCACATGCACCAAGGCTGGTGGGTTCGAACCCAGCCTGGGCCTGCTAAACAATGACAACTGCAACAAAAAAAATAGCCAGGCATTGTGGCAGGCACCTGTAGTCCCATCTACTTGGGAGGCTGAGGCAAGAGAATCGCTTAAGCCCAAGAGTTTGAGGTTGTTGTGAGCTGTGATGCCACGGCACTCTACCCAGGGTGACATAGTGAGACTCTGTCTCAAAAAAAAAACTAAGAGCGTTTAAGGCCCTCAGAGTCCTCTCCCATCCTGGGCTGCCTGGTAGTTGCCCCTTAGGTCTAGGTTGAGGTCCTTCCCCTACGGCCAGGCCTCACCCGTGTGAAAATGAGTGGACAGTGGGTTGGCTAGACAACCGTGAGAAAACAGGAAGTTTCAAGGGAGAGAAATAACAGACTAAAAAGACAAACTACAAAGAAACCAAGATAATTCAGACCACAGAATTCTAGAAACTGTTATTTATATTCCTCCGGCGATAAGAGACAATACTGCATCCGTGGAAAAGGAGCGGCTGCTGTGAGAAACAGGAATTTTCAGAGAAAGAGAAAGAGCTCTTGGAAATAAAAAAATACACAAAGTTGATAATTCACATAAAATGATGGCATGATTAAAGACAATTCCCAGATAAATATTAAAGGATAATCAAGAGAGAAATTAAGAGGTAAAAGACTATGTGTCTTGTTAAACTATGTTAGTGCTGTGAAATAAAAATTGAAAAACAGTAACTTTGATATAAAAATAAAATTTAAAAACTAAGGAAAAACAAAAATGGTCAATTGGCATGCCATTGAAGAATTAATCCACTAATTCAAGACACATTTGGCCTTAACATCTCCTGCAAAATACATGCTTTTTGCTGAAAACCGTGCATTTGCACGGTGTACTTGGCTTTGGAAATTGTGAACCGAATCTTAAAATGTTTCCTTTTGGCTTGCTATCTTTGTAAACTTGCATTATACTAGTGTATAGTTTGTTTTAGAAATTAGTGACTTCCATTTTTATAGTAAAGTTACTCTTCAATGCTCAGGATAATAATTTGGATTATCCTATATTCTTTCCATCCTTTGTCCTCTGTGGTAAAACAATCACCAAACCCTGTTCATTCTGCCATTTAAGTGCCTCTCCATGTGCAGTTCAAGCCCTTATCATCTCTTAACCTTGATTTTTGCCTCAGCTGCCATTTCAATCTCCCTGTATCAGATCTTACCATCCGCTAGTCTGTCCTTATCCTGCTTCTTGGGTAATTATTTACAGAAATCTGATTTTTGTCACTATTTTGCTCTAAACACTATTATTATCTGTGACTAATATAACCAAATCATTAAGCATTTGGCCTCTGCATGCCTTTCTCTGATTTTTCCCCACTGTCACCTGGCACTTACATAGATGCGTTTTTAGTCCCTTGTGGCTCCAGACACTGTCCCCCTGGTTTCTCCCTCCACCTGTAATTCCTGTGTATCCTCCAGGCACATCCCATCTACTGTATTCTCTGAGGTGTCTTCTCTGCCTCTCCAAGCAGAATCTGGTGTTTCTTCTGCAACTATCTCCTACCTGTTACCCCACTGAACTTACAGATCCTCAAAGGGTCTGGACTGTGGCTTTTTTTTTTTTTTTTTTTAGAGACAGAGTCTTACTTTATTGCCCTTGGTAGAGTGCTGTGGACTCACAACTCACAGCAACCTCCAACTCCTGGGCTTAGCCTCCCAAGTAGCTGGGATTACAGGTGCCCGCCACAATGCCTGGCTATTTTTTGTTGTAGTTTGGCCGAGGCCGGGTTTGAACCTGCCACCCTCAGTATATGGGGCCGGCACTCTACTTACTAAGCCACAGGCGCCACCCTGGACTGTGGCTTTTCACATTGAGAATCTAAAACATGGCAGACAGTTAGACTTAATCAGTGTTAGTGGGATGAGTGAACGACTGTATTGAATTTTAAGGAAAACTAACAACCGTGAGAGAAGGTGGAAGAGAAGGCATTGCAATACATATCTGCCCGCTAATGAAAACAGTAAATGTGTCTTACAAGGACCATGCACCAGTGTGGCCCTACCCTGTGTGACAGAGGAGCACATTGGTAAGCTGGTCCTCCACCACAAGGAAGGAGGGAGACTAATGCCTGGTAGAAATGGACTGATGATTTATTATTTATCATTATCGATATTGTACTACACAGCAGAAATAGGATTAGAAGCAGCAGAGAGGGATGAAATAGCAGAACAGCAGCAGCGTTATGGAGAAATGCTCTACTGCTGCCTGGCTGTGAACGAACTTCTGCAAATGCCCCGGCAATGCTGCAAAACCAAAGGCCCAGAAACGGGTGCTTTCCATTTTCATTGTAAAGGAAATTGTTCTTTTATAACATCAACACAATTCTTGTTGTTTTATATTACCCCATGATAAATGAAGACAGAACCCAACAGATGTGAGCTCCAATCCTGGCCTGATCACTTCCTTATTAGCTGCAACCAACTCAGTATCTCTGGACCTCAATTTCCTCATCATTAAAATTGCCAAACGAAACCCTGCTGAACAGGTCTGTTGTGAAGATTATATATCAGTGTATGCAAAGAATCCCCAGCTAGATGCCTGACCTCGATATTTATCATAAATTTTACCTCTCTCAACCTGCACACACCTCTGCATGAGAATAACCATTGGGTGGCAGATCACAGGTATATATTGATGCAATTGAAATTTCTTGATGTAAAAATTATCTACAAAGCAGCTCTGTCAGATAGATTCGAAGGCATTCTCTCCAGAGCCTAATAGCTCAAGGTTGTAATCTAAACCATCTGCGTGTGGGATGAAAACTGACATCACCTTGCTCTTCTTCAATCACTAGAATCACTTCAGTTCCTGAACCAAAACTGCATGCTTGCTTGTAGTTATTTATCTTTTTTGCTAATTGATCATTTGAGTACTACCGAGTTATTAGCTGCGATCTATATGACCATGATCTCATATAAAGTAATGACTGTCCTTACAACACCACTTACCGAGAAACCTCCTGGGTTCTCAGCATCATCAGTAGTCATCCCATCAATCAATCAGCAACCCATTAGTGCCAATTCTTAGAAAGCTGTAATTACACCCTTTCTACACAGGGCTCCAACAAACAGGGGCCCTACCAATACCCTTAGTGTTTTGAGCATAATGACCTACAGACAGCTGATCTGTGGATGAACTAGTAATTTCATATGTGCTGAGTCTTGATGTTCTTTTGAGTTTATAAATTGAACCTCAGGGGACAACTTGGAGCAAACATTTTAGAAATATCCACTGACATAAAACTCGAAGTTTGCAGCAAATGGGTCACACATACATATGCACTTAGAAGATCTACTAGAAGATCGTTTAAAACACAAAAGTATATAACTCACTGTCTTCTGTGCTGGTCCTTCTTGCAGTCCTTACTCCCTTTAAGGCAATGATTTTCAACAGGTATGCTGAGGCACTCTTGTGTGCGGTGAGGGCCTCTTAGGTAAAATGTTTTAAAGATCACTAATTAAATTATTTTTGAAACACCGTCAAAGCACAATAAGTGCTCTTTTTTTACTTTTTTTTTTTTTGATCAACATAATTTAAGTGTGTCAGGGAACACTTTAACTATAAGGTTCAAGTCTGCCATTAGGAAAATAAGGTGGAAATACTCTACTTTAAGGAAATGATTTGCAGGAAAAACTTTCCAGTGAAAGAAAATACCTTATGCTTTAGTGAACTCTTCACATCAACACAGCTGCAATTGTCCTCAGTGAGGACACCCTCCCCTCTGTCTGGATAAGTCTGAGAATGCCAGGAGGGTTGGGAGACTGTCCTTCCTCCTCGTTCCAGAGGCTTCCCCGGGAGCACACACCAGGGCCCGAGGATGAGAACCAAGCCAGCTTCCCTATGGCACATGTGCAGGCTTCCACACATGCACACACCCACACTATCACCAGTCCTCAGGGCTTTGGTGCATCCGTTAGCATTACTAGGTGTAATTAGATGTACAATTAGGTGTCTAGAAATTTCCAGGGATTATTTGTAAGCAGAAGGAGCAAAACTGGTGTGGCATGTGACTCCATCTGCCCACAGATTGGTTGTGTTTGATCCTCAGAAGGCTTCTGATAAAATTCAATTAGGAGCCAGTATTTAAAGATGGCAAATTTTACATACAAATAGGAATTTCCCACTTGGAAAGGTTGAAAGATGCAGCAACCCTGAGCCGCGTTCCATTGTGGTGACACTTGGCTCCACCTGAGTCGAGACTTTTGGGACAAAGTGTGGCCTCTGTAGTTCACTGCAGCTTTGCACCCCCAAATTTAGGGATAGTTTCAGGGCAGTAGTACTTCTTTAACATACAGTGATGTCTCAGGGAAGATCAGTGTTTTGAATGTTCCTATTAGATCTCATTAAAAAAGCAAAACAAGCTATTGGTAAAATCATGCAGTAAAACAGCATATGTGCCTATTACCCAGCAACACACACAGTTAACACTGACTGATAACTAATGTTCACAGCAGGGAGAAACAATTAGTAGATTTTTATAGACTAAAGTTCCATCAAAATTATTTTGTCAAACAAATCATTCATTTCCATAAATAAAGATTTATGCCTTAATCAGTGCTGTCCGCCCCAGGAGGTATTGGCTGCACTTAACCTCCTACTGTGCAGGCTGTGGAATGCATCTTTTTAAAGAAAAATGATATTGCCACTGTTATTTAAGTAGGACTTAATTAGAAAGTAGAATCTGGAAATTAAAGTTCAAGCAGGAACTCCATGGATTAAAAGCATGTCTTCTCAGTAGAAAAGCTGTGCCGTGGAATAGGTCAATACTTGTGTACGCAACCACACACATGCACGCATATGTCAAAGTGTGCATGCGTCAAATGCACACAAATACTCGCACCTACTTATGCACACAGACTTATACACATGTTCATATATGCATATCATCTGGCATGTTTGTGTGTCTAAAGTAGGACTTGCAGTCACGCATTGTGGACAAGCATGCCTTCACCTACACATACAGATTACTCAATACCGTCAACTTTATGTCGCAGCAGTTAGCTGTGTTTCAGTGGGATAATTGAAACGTGTGCTCATGACTCTCACGATTACTTCTGAAATGAAACTGTGGTTCCAATTTAGTGCACCAGAGAAAGTACAATTCAAAAAACAAGTGTGTGCAACATTTTGTTTCTTCAGTGGATCAAAGACTCTACTGTATCTGGAAAAAATCAAATATGTGCCTGGAAGTAAAGCACTCCCTAGACTGAGTGTAGTGTACTCCTCACATCCCAACCCTATGATGAACATCTCACGGCCAAATAAATTTGTGTCTGTCCACACTGAGAATGAGTTTTATCCTTATCAAGAACATGATCAAGTGGTAAAGGCACTGGGATGTGAAACGTGGGTCTTGTCAGACAGGAGGGAGAAGTATTGAAATTTCCTGTTGCTCATTTATATCCCTCCAAGTAATGTAAGTTCATGGTAGTAAAACTAAGTCAAGGCCCAGCCCTGCCACCTGCTGCTGCCTCTGTAACTCTGAGCAGATGATACAACCCCCCTGTACCTCTATTTCCTCATCTGTAAGATGGAAGTCATTTAAAGACTACTGACCTTACTGGATTAAATGTAATGCAAAATCCTTAGAAGAGTCCATAACAGGGTGGTGCCTGTGGCGTAAAGGAGTAGGGCGCCAGCCCCATATGCCAGAGGTGGTAGGTTCAAAACCAGCCCCAGTCAAAAACTGCAAAAAAAAAAAAAAGAGTCCATAACACACATTGAAAAAAAATGTTCACTTTTGTCACTGTGTAGACAAGAAGGTGGAAGGGACTCACACATTATTAAGTGCAGTAGAACCACTGTGAGTTGGCCACCCAAGGGACTGTAACAAACTGGTCAGCATATGGAGGGGGTCAAATACAGAACTAGGCCACTGTACTGATACATACACCTGGTGCATGTCCAGTCTATGAAAATTAGGTCAACTTAAGCAGGTGGTTGGTGGTCAACTATGGAGGTTCTACTAATATATATCATATGCCAAGAATGTTGCAGAGAGCTTACATATTTTATTTAACCTTTATAATTATTATCACTTTTTTAAAATCATTAGGGAATCATTGAGGACACAAAGAACCCAGTTACAGTGTTTGCATTCGTTAGATGAAGTCTCTCTTATGATTGTGTCCCGCCCCCAACATCCTAGTACTGGGCATCTACCCAAAAGGAAAAAAATCATTGTATCATAAGGACATTTGTATTATCACTCTTTTTATCTAATTAACTGAAGTCGGGAGCAGCGTAGGGACCACATCAGAGATCACACAGACAGTAATGGCAGAGCTGGAGTGAGAACTCCCATCACTCTCATCAAACCCCAGGTTCTTTCTCAAGTTTCTCCAACCAGAGTTTCTCAAGTATGATCTCAGCACCCACCTGAGTTTAACTGGAGTACAGATCCCTAAGGCCAACCCAGGATCTACTAAATCACAATTTCCAGGGATAGGCTGAGAACTGTCATTTTAATCAGGCCTCCTAAGTAATCTGTTGTAAAACCAGAGTCTGACAACTTATGTGCCTATGCCTCAGATGCCTGCCCGAGGAAAACTGAACCCAGCACGACTCCTACATTCTAAGTGTCATCTTATTCCTACAGTTCAGTTAAGTTTAATCTTTACTCAGATACTGATTTTATGGAGGGGGGTTGAAGTTAGAACATTCTCTTCAATCGAACTAATTTTACCTATTTCTTACTGACTCAACTTTGAGAATTTTAGGTGAGCACAATTTTGTGTTTTTGATCCTTAGATGGATACCCTTAAAAGGCCCGTGCTTTCTATCCATACATATAAAGATAACCACTATATACTCGTAACACTAATTCAAATCTCAAAAGAACATCCATAGACAATACAAGTAGGTTTTTATTTAGTCATGCCTTACTTGTGATCTTGACAAAGGGTTCACTCCTAGCAATCAACTTTGCTATATGGGGCAGAAGACCACTGCCTTTTTATTGTTACAATAATTGCTCCTTTGCTCATGAAACTTTGCAGACCTGATATGTGACCTATATGCTTGGTGCAGGCATTCACTTACATTTTTAGCATAAGAGTAATTCCAGAGTCATCTACTAGAAAAAGGAAGTGCTTTATGTAGGAAAAAAAAACTGAGATACTAAAATAAGTCTTTGAACTGATAGAGCAAAAGATAAGTTTTGAAAGAATTAAAATTGGTTTCTTCAGATGCATAATTTTACTGAAGAAAGAGCTCTTTGGCATCATAAAATTAACCACTAAAAGAAAAATGAGAAGGCAACCGGGTTACGTTTTATAGTACTTTGGATTCATGGCAGCTAAGATCTGCAACATGGAACTAACCAGCTGGTAACTGCGAAGCAGGAGCATCTTCTACCGAAGTTATAGTGTAAAATACCTGCTGGGAGCTTGATACTTGGAAGGAGAGAATAATGGTAGGATATTTATCTCTTATCTTTTTTTATTTCCCTATCTTGATGAGCATTTACAGCTATGGGATTTTGTTTGTTTGTTTGTTTTGGGGGGGGGTTTTGTTTTGTTTTGTTTTGTTTATTTTTTTGTTTTTTTTTTATTTTATTTCATTGCTTATATTTTCTTTCTTTTTTTTCTTTTTTTGTTGAGACAGAGTCCCACCCCATGCCCCTGAGCAGAGTGCAGCAGCTTGGTAGTTCACTGCAACCTCAGACTCCTGGCTTGTGGGCATCCCGCTGCCTCAGCCTCCAGAAGCCACCGGGATTACAGGCACTCTCCGCAGCGCCCAGCTGGGTTTTTCCATTTTTTTCATGAGTCGGGGTCTCACTTTCGCTCAGGCGAGTCTCGAACTCCTGAGCTCCAGTGATTCTCCCTCCTCAGCCTCCCACAGTGCTGGGATTACAGGC
>CAUYQV010101966.1:0-15211 GCA_963574575.1 Galagoides demidoff
AAAATGGCCAGGCGTTGTGGCGGGCGCCTGTGGTCCCAGCTACTTGGGAGGCGGAGGCAGGAGACTCGCTTGAGCCCAGGAGTTGGAGGTTGCTATGAGCTGTGATGCCATGGCACTCTACCCAGGGGGATAGCTTGAGACTCGGTCTCAAAAAAAAAAAAAAAAGCCAGGCATTGTGGTGGGCACCGATAGTCCCAGAGGCTGAGGCAAGCGAATCGCTTTAACCCAAAAGTTTGAGGTTGCTGTGGGCTATGATGCCACAGCACTCTACCAAGGGCAACAAAGGGACACTGTCTCAATTTAAAAAAAAAAAAACTTCCCTAGCTCCTAGTCCACAACTGGTTCTGAACTCCAAATTGATCCACATTACCTTACCCCAAACAGACTCTGTGACCTCCCTGTTGTTGCTAGAACTGCCCAAATAGCACTTACTGATGCTATAGCTAAGATACACATCAAAGTATCCAAGAAGGCCAGGGACAATGGCTCACACCTGTAATCCTAGCACTCTAGGAGGCCTACCCAAAAGATCACTTAAGCTTAGGAGTTTGAGACCAGCCTGAGCAACAGCAAGACCCTGCCTCTACTCAAAAATAGAAAAGATAGCTGGGCATGGTGGTGGGCACCTGTCGTCCCAGCTACCCAGGAGGCTGAGGCAGGAAGATCACTTGAGCCCAGGAGTTTGAGGCTGCAGTAAACTACAGTGACAGAACTGTACTCCAGCTTAGACAACAGAGCAAGAGTCTGTCACAGGAAAAAAAAAAAAAGTATCAAAGGAAAGACACAAAAGGTGACCAAGGCTCCTGCCTCCCCAGGGAAAAAGCTCTACCCTCAAACAGAATGCTTCAGAAGACTTGAAGTTTACATGTACTTTTCTTTTTTTATCCCTCTCCTCTCCCTATAAAACACCCTGCTCCATCTCAGTTCCTGATTGTAGTTACCATCCTATTAGCATCCTTCCTGCCTCTCAAGGGAGTAACCTGAGTCATCTTAATTCATAATAACTCACCCCTTCCATTTCTTAATCCCTTACTCATTAGCACTCTCCATGAAGCATAATGCTTGAGGAAATATTTGCTGACACAATAAATGGAGAGCATACAGAGAAAATGATCCTGAAAACTGTCCAGAGGATTCCATAACAACAACTTCCTTTACCTCCAAATTAGGAATCTTGTGCCGAAAGCAGGTGATGAAGACAACAAAAGGCCAGTCATCTGGCTGCATCATCACGCCGGCAGCCTGGGCACAGCTCACATGGAAGGCAGTTGGGCAACGGCCGTGAGAACACTGAACACAGCAGCCAGCAGTTCTTTTCCTCCGCTTCTTACAGAAGATGCATTTCTGAAGCACAGAGGAAGAAAGCCAGTGATTCCAGGAACTTACAGTATAGCCTGCTCTGCTGTCCCCCATCTCAAATGCAGAGCCTGATTATCAAAAACCAACTTCCTTACCAAACATCACACACACACAGCCTGTTCTAATTTGTCTGGTTATGGGTGTCCTCATTAAGAGTGGGAATCACAAACTCTGACCCAAACCAAGGGGTAAAGGTGAATACTGGGCCAAACAGAAATTGTCTATTCTCTTCCACCCAGAGACTTCTAAGTAGGGTACTTAATGTAGAGTCTATACGCCTGTCCCTTCTTCCTTACCAATTTGAAGCGAGGCAGGGGGATTTTGCTCACATCCACCGGACTTCTTTCTGCAATGTTGACAAACCTTGCTTCCAGAATTGCCACAGCACATGAAACATGGACCCACCTGCCAAAAGGCAAAGGTTACTACCTCAGTCACCTCTAGGCCCAAGGCTCTGGGGCCTTCTCTTCTAATGTGAGGCTGCTGACAGTGTGTCCTTCCTCACCCAGCAAGTTTCTAGGACCCAAAATGAGAATCACAAGTGCACTCATTGTGTGGAAACAGTTCCTGAGATCACGTTGCCCAGTGTTAACACCCAGGGTGGTCATGCTTCTTAAACAACTTATCCACAGTCTGTTGCAAAACGAGCAGAGCCACACATAACTGTGTAGCAGGTTTCAGAGAGTGATAATACATTAGCAAACTCTATACAGACCCCTTAACAGAGGACCCAAGTGCTTCCTGAAAACATCCTGACTGTGCCCCAGACTGCCTATAATCACAGCTCTCACCCTATGCTTCTGCATAGTCTTTTCCCTCAGACTGAAACGACCTTTTCTTTCAGCTCCCTTTATCTCTTGCTGAATCATTCTTTTTTTTTTTTTAAGAGACAGAGTCTCACTCTGTCACACTCGGTAGAGTGCCATGGCATCACAGCTCACAGCAACCTCCAGCTCTTGGGCTTAGGCGATTCTCTTGCCTCAGCCTCCTGAGTAGCTGAGACTACAGGTGCCCGCCACAACATCCGGCTATATTTTTGTTGCAGTTTGGCCAGGCCTGGGTTTGAACCCAACACCCTCAGTATATGGGGCCGGCGCCCTACTCACTGAGCCACAGGCGTCACCCAAATCATTCTTTTTTCCTGTAGACAAAGTTTTGCTCTGTCACCCAGGCCTAGAGTACAGTGGTGTCATCATAGCTCACTGCAACCTCAAATTCCTGGGCTCAAACGATCCTCCCACCTCAGCCTCCCAGAGTACGAGGAGGTCAGATCCGAGCCCCTCCTTACTCTGAAAGGTCTGCTCCATGGATCTCCTTAGAGGATTAAAGTAAATTCTGGGCACTTGGGGACAGACACTTGACACACACCAAAATGAGAACAACTAAAGCAGTAAGTTCTTAAAATCAGGCCATGGGCTCGGTGCCTGTGGCTCAAGTGGCCAAGATGCCAGCCACATACACCTAAGGTGGTGGGTTCAAATCCAGCCCGGATCCACCAAAACAACAATGACGGCTGCAACCAAAAAATAGCTGGGCATTGTGGTGGGCGCCTGTGGTCTCAGCTACTTGGGAGGCTGAGGCAAGAGACTCGCTTGAGCCCAGGAGTTGGAGGTTGCTGTGAGCTGTGATGCCACCGCACTCTACCCAGGGGGATAGCTTTGAGGCTCTGTCTCAAAAAAAAAAAAAAGAAAAAGAAAAAAATATCAGGCCATGGGAAAACCTACAACAGACGATGTTGGGGCCACACAGAAGCCATCTGCAACCTCGGTAGGGCTGTCATGTGGGAGTAGGGACAGATTTGTTTTGTGTGTCCCTGGAGGGCAGAACGGGGATTAAAAGGTGAAAGAAAGTGAGAAGCTCAGGCAGAGCCACTTCCACTCAGAATAAGGAAGGATGTTACCAACACTGTCCTGCAGTTGTGAGGAACACGATGACCTCACATAATGGCACCAACTGCCTATAAAAGGCCTAGAAACAGCAAGCAGAGCAGCCATCTATCTGGAACAACATGACAGGGGTCCCAGGGAGGCAGGAGGCTGGGTTGTGTGTATGCTCCAAGTTCCCACAGGATATCACTCCACAGCAGGACATTCTCTGCCAACCTGTGTCTGCTATCCTTTAGACAGCCAGCTCTTCCAGGGCAAAAACCTCATTGACCTTACATCTCTACCTCAGAACGACTAAAGACGGGACTGACGACAAAGGTTCAGCTCCACGACAATGAGGTTCCAGACAGCTGAGAAGCCCAGAAGCACCTGTATATAGATTTGATTCCACAGAGAGTGGGCCTGAGTTCTCCTATCCTGCTATCCTCCTTGAGGATGCCCACCTCTCTCGACCCAGCAGGTCTGAGCCAGGAAGTGTACCCTGAGGAAAAGTGCTTCCTAGCCCCAGCCACCCCTGTAGACCAGTACAGCTGGCACAGGACAAATGTCTCACATGTAACCTGCAAAGTCTCTGCATCATCTCCATAAGGGCCTCATACTCTCCTGGGTCCATTTTAGCTCCTCGAGCTAAATTGCAAAGGACTAAGACTGTTTCACTTTCCACAATATTCCAGCTTTAAAATTAGTCATGGAGGCCAGGTGCAGTGGCTCACATCTATTATCCTAGCATTCTGGGAGGCCAAGGCAGGTGGATTGCTCGAGTTCAGAAGTTTGAGACCAGCCTGAGCAAGAGCAAAATCCTGTTTCTAAAAATATCCAGGCATTATTGCAGGTGCCTGCAGTCTCAGCTACCAGGGAGGCTGAGGCAAGAGGATCACTTGAGCCCAAGATTTTGAGGTTTTTGTGAGCTATGATGCCATGGCCCTCTACCAAGGACAACAAAGTGAGACTCTGTCTCAAAAAAAAAAAAAAAAAATTGTTTTTGAAGCTGCTATTCTAGCTCCACATAACGTGATTCCCAAGACCTCATCAGTCATTCAGAACACCTTTTGCCCTAGCAATGTTGCTGAATGCTGCTTCAGAACTGTGCCTTTCTATTCCAAGATGCTGCTCAGAAAACCTACCTGTCATCATTTGCTCTCTGCAGGGCCCCTCCTCTTAATGAGCATAAACAGCAGTCCTACCAAGAAAGTAGAGGAAAGAAGTGTTACCATCTAGTCATTAACATCCAATCTGCTCTCTACTCGACATAAACAAACAGTATAATGGCATGTGGGGTTTTGCCTACATAGCACCTGTAACCAGGACTCCTCTCTAACAAGGGGAGGCCACTTGAGGCTAAAGTGTACCAACTATTCGCTTGACTTAACATAATCTTTTTCACTATTACTGTTAATAACAACTGTAAGCAAATTTACAAAAGATTCGCTGCTCAAACTGGAGGCACTTACAAGGCTCTGACTACTTCTTATGTAGGGTATTGCCAGGTTCCAAGGGGTACAATGAACAAAAAGCTGCAAAATAAACTAACTGAGCCCCTTTCTGAGGCTCTGACCAAAAATGGCCAAACTCTTATGCCTTCTCCACAGGAAGGACTCTCACAGGAGCAAACGTAGCTTCCAGACACAATGGGCAGCACCTCCGTCACAGGATTTATTCTCACCATCCTCTCTGACATCACTGTGTAGCAGGCCCTAATAAGAAATATGTCTTGCCCTTATTATACCCCAAGTCTCATGGGGAAGACAACAATGGTGTGGGGGACTCACCTCCTCCAGGGCATTGGCTGCACACCGAGAACACATCCAATCTTCAGAAGCCTTTGTAGGGGGGACCCCATAGCAACCTAATAGGGACACCAAAATGAATACATTAAACCCAGAGATCAGAATCAGAAGGTAGATAATCAATTATTTTCCATATACCACCACCAGCTACAATGAAATCTTACAGAAACCCCTGAATTCTAGAGTCTGAGTCCCTGGGGCTCAACTGTATAGTACGGTCCAAAGTCTCAAAAAATCAAAAACTATACATGCACTTGTATAAGCACCCAGTGAGTAGAAGACTCCTGACCCCTGCAACCAAGAAGACAGCATAGGGATGACACCTATGGGCTCAGTGAGTAAGGTGTCGGCCCCATATACCAAGGGTGGAGGATTCGAACCTGGCCCCTGCCAAACTGCAACAAAAAAATAGCCGGGCATTGTGGTGAGCACCTATAGTCCCAACTACTTGGGAGGCTAAGGCAAGAGAATCGCCTAAATCCAAGAGCTGGAGGTTGCTGTGAGCTGTGACGCCACAGCACTCTACTGAGGGTGACAAAGTGAGACTCTATCTCTAAAAAAAAAAGAAGACAGCACAGAGATGACTGATCCAAGTATGAACCCCTGGAAACAATGAAAATCTATCAGCAACAAACTCCCAGGGAACACATAAGCAACCTCTGGATGGAGGACTGGGAGGCCTCCATGTGGCAAGGACTTCTGATGAGCAGGCCTGTGCTCAGGGGACAGAAGACAGAAAGGTGAGGGACACTCACTGGCATGGACTCGGACACTGCACTTCTTGCAGGAAACTAGAATGCTGGTGCCATCCTCTTCAAGGTAAGGGGTAGAAAGATTGATGTCTGTGCTGGAGCCAGTTGAGGTGAAGCACATTTCTGGAATTAATGGCTTGGTCCTCTGCTTTTGGGGGGCTGAATCTGCAGCATTTCCACAATTTTGACTAAGGCCTCCAAACTCAACCTAAGGGGAGAAAACAAATGCACAACCTCAGTAAGTGCATGCCTAATGCTCTTAGCTTTCCACCTGCTCCATCAGCAGAAAGCTGATGTTCTTACAGATAGGACTGTGGGTACAGCTCGCCGGTGCAAAGCCATTATCCCAGAGCTGTTAATTGAAGTTACCTGTAATGACTCAAATTCAATCTCTCACAGCAGCACCAAACAAAGGCCCCTGGAGGACAATTGAGAAAAGGGAGCTAGGTAAGAGGCAACTGGGATTTCAACCTTCCCAAACCAAGTGGTAATAAAATGCACTGAGATGTTAGCTAGGCTGTTACTGTGGGTTCCCAGTGAGTTACACTGTATGGGGGCCCCCCCACCCAGGGAGGGAACACAGAGTAGGTGCTAATAGGCAAGGGTCAGACCTGATTGCCTCAAGTGGTCTATGTCAGGTCACCTAAGGTACAGCACTGTCACAGGGCCAGAGCACCACCTGTGATTCCTGGCTTGGGGCCCTTCCAAGAAGAACATTATGTCGACATATTGTCCCTGGCAAACTATACCAGATGCAAATATCTGCTGGTTCTGCCATTGGATAGCATCCTCACCTCCGCTGCCCCCTCCCCAAGGGTCAACATTCATGAAACTCTGACCTTCACTTAGCAGATCTGCTGACAGTTACCCACCAGGCCATTCATTTCCCTCAGGCAATAGTACATAAAGTTCTTTGCCTTTGCTTTTTGTCAGAGGAAAGATGTAGTGAGTTACTAATCCAAAGTGTGTTGGTCTGAGATTCCATTTTTCAATAAAAATGAATCTGGGGCCCTGTCAGGCTCAGTGGCATCCATGCTACTTTAATTACTACAGGGGAACCTCACTGACCTACCTGACACCCTGTACAGGTTCCAGCTGAGACTGAGCTGGACCCCTTAGCACCTTCCTGGCCTCCTGGAGCTAAATCCAAAGAGGCCCAAGACATGAAACCACCAATGCCCTGGAGTGAGGCGCTTGCACTGAGCTGAGCAACCCTGCTGCTCACCCCATTCTGCCTCAGTTGGGCCCTCTGCTCCTACCCCTCCTAAATTCCTTTTGCTACAGGCAACATCCACTGTGGCAATAGAAAGGGAAAGAAGACAACATTAGAGGATCTGGCTCTTCATCACAAGTACAGACCGTATTACAAAGAAATTACAGTCTTCCACTCACTGGCCAGACTAGGAAGGAACTATCGGCAGGAATAATCACTGACTAGAACGACAATAAAAAAGCAGACTGCTCTGCAAACAATGGAATCTGTGCTGAGTGCATGTGCAAAAGGGAACCTAAGCCACACCCTCAGGGCACTTCCAAAGCATTCTCCAGTGAAAACCAACATCACTGGATTATCTGCTTGACAAAGCCTGACCAATAGACAGATGGGGCAGAGAACACCAGGGAAAAAAGTCTTTCCCAAAGCAACCAGTGACAACCTACACACTACAATTAAATCCAGCATCCCCGATTGCTGCTCCTCGGTCAACAGTGGGTAGAGCAGGCTTACCTGATGGTAAGTCTGGAAGATCATACAGACAGCACAGTGAGGGGCTTGTAGGGCCATGCTCTCATTGAATTCCTTTTCAGCCTCAAAGTTCGGGGGTCGGTTCTGCCACAGCTGGCTCAGGGGCTTAGCCCAGGCCTCGGTCTCCTCAGCCTCTTCCTCAGGGGTCAGCTGTTCTGATGTCTCTGGAGGAGGGAACAGAAATGTGAGTCAGCACCAACCCTGCACATCCATGGCTCTGCTTTGTGAGCAGATAAGCTCAGCCAGGACTCTTGGTCCTAAGTTTGGACTAAAGACTCCCAAGGATTATAAAGGCAAAAGGCAATGTAGACAGACTCTTTCAACACCTACATGCTGTTGTGAGGAGCCCTGCCTATATCCTTTTCTCAGGCCAGAATGACTCATGATCTCTATCCTTCCTCTTGCCCCAGGAGCTTGACCTGCCCTGCTTACCCATAACAGCTGTCCATTCAACCTCTCTGCCCAAAGGCAGCAGAGCAAAGCAGGATCTTGGCAGAAACCACATTACTTACTGTCTCCAAAATATTGGCACATTAAGTCCTTTCCTTATAGAGTTTTCCCTTTAGTTGCAGTGAAGATAAACAAGGAAGGAATGCTTTGACTCTGAGGTTCAATCATCAGTTAACTATTTTTTTTCCAAAGTGTCAAAAAATGGACAACTAATATTTATAAATAAAAATAGAAGATAATTTCAAAAAACAGATCATGCCAAATCTTATAGACAACAGAAAAAGAAGAAATAGGGTGGCGCCTGTGGCTCAAAGAGTAGGGCGCTGGCCCCATATGCCCGAGGTGATAGGTTCAAACCCAGCCCCGGCCAAAAAAAAAGAAAAGAAAAAAGGAGAAATACTTCATTCTACTTCATCTGGATATACCTGATATTTAAATTGGAAAAAGCATATTATTATAAAGGGAAATTACAAACATGTATCACTTAAAAATGAGAATGCATTTATTAACAAGTTGAATTAAAAATTATTGTTGGGCCCGGGCCCGCCAAACAACAATGATGGCTGCAACCAACAAACAGCCAGGCGTTGTGGCGGACACCTGCGGTCCCAGCTACTTGGGAGGAAGAGGCAGGAGACTCGCTTGAGCCCAGGAGTCGGAGGTTGCTATGAGCTGTGATGCAACAGCACTCTACCAGGGGGACAGCTTAAGGCTCTGTCTCAAAAAAAAAAAAAAAAAAAAAAAAAAAAAAAAATTATTGTTGGGTGGTGCCTCGGGCTCAAAGAAATAGGGCACCAGCCCCATATGCCAGAGGTGGCAGGTTCAAACCCAGCCCCAGACAAAAACTGCAAAAATAAATAAATAAATAAATAAATAAATGTAAAAATAAATAAAAATTATTGTTCAAATAATGTACTTTGGTCAAAATTAAATCAAATTTACGTGAGAATAAGTCACTATTTTCTTTTCCTTTCCCTCACCCCCCTCCCTCCTTCTCTGTCTGCTCTCCCCTTCCCCCAACCCCACCGTATCATTAATTATCTTTAATTGTCCTCGTATCAAAGTTGAATACAAAGGATTCATGCTTTTCCATTCCTGTGATGCTTCAAGAAGAATAATGTGTTCTACCTCCAACCAGGTTAATACAAATGCTGGAAAATCTCCATTTTGTTTAATGGTTGAACAGTATTCCATGGTATACATACACCACAGCTCGCCAATCCATTCCTGGGTTGAGGGGCATTTAAGGCTATTTCCACATTTTAGCGATTGTAAATTGAGCTGTGATAAATAGTGATAAACTGTCTAGCACAGTGTCTTTATAATAAAAGGTTTTTTTCCTTCTGGACAGATGCCCAGTAATGGGATGGCAGGATCAAATGGGAGGTCTAGGTTGAGTTCTTTGAGGTTTCTCCATAATTTTATCTGACAATGTGAATGTTACTTTTTTTGCATTATTAGTATTATTATTGCTCAATATTTCGTTGTAGCAATCATCTGATTTCTTTTCCAAATATATTTATCCTCGTTCATTCTTTTCTTTTTTTTCAGACAGAGCCTCAAGCTGTCACCCTGGGTAGAGTGCTGTGACATCACAGCTCACAGCAACCTCCAACTCCTGGGCTCAAGCAAGTCTCCTGCCTCAGCCTCCAAGTAGCTGGGACCACAGTCACCCGCCACAATGCCCGGCTGTTTTTTGGTTGCAGCCGTAATTGTTGTTTGGCAGGCGCGGGCTGGATTCGAACCAGCCACCTTAGGTGTTCCTGCCACTTGAGGCAGCCATCCTTGTTCATTCTTTATGAGGTTTTTGTTTCTGGTCCTTATCTTAAACAGTGTTATTGTTATTAAATTTTAATTCATTCAATTTTATATTAATTAAATTTTGTTTCTGGTCCTTATCTTAAACTTTGTTATTTTTATTAAATTTTAAGCCTGTTTAATTTGTGAAGGCAAAAAGTGGAAACCAAATAAACTCATGTATATATGTGAGAAAAGAAAAAAAAAAAAGAAAAAATTCACTGGGGGTCAGATCAGGTTAGTAAGAAGGGTGTCTCAATACAGTTATCCAGGTTCAGACAATGCCATGTGAGCTGGAACATTGTTGTGATGCAAGAGCCACACCTTCCTCATGCCAAAATTTTCAGTTATGATTTCCGTAACTGTTTCTCTATTGATATTTCTGTTTCTCTGCTATGCTTCTCACGGACACCTGACAATTTTGATGATCAGTTCAGTGAATTTTTGCTATGCTTTTGTCAATTCTCTGCATGGTAGCAAGTTCACCAACTGAATTGTCAGACCTCTGTATTTCTATGTGTTTGTGTTTCCATTATGGGTGTCTATGGGACACATCTTGCTTTTCTTTCACACTTTTCAGGCCTACTACTTCCTTGTTTGAGGGCTTTTTAATGTCATCTGTAAAATGGGGGATAATAAAAATACTGAGAATCCTGAAAAAAAAATAAAAAATAAAAAACAAGGAAGGATAATAACAAGAAACTAGCAAAGCTTAAAAGTTACATTCCTGGCTCGGACCCTGTGGCTCAAGCGGCTAAGGCACCAGCCACATATACCTAAGGTGGCGGGTTTGAATCCAGCCCAGGCCCACCAAACAATGACGGCTGCAACTGCAACCAAAAAATAGCTGGGCGTTGTGGCAGGCGCCTGTGGTCCCAGCTACCTCGGAGGCTGAGGCAGGAGACTCACTTGAGTCCAGGAGGTGGAGGTTGCTGTGAGCTGTGATGCTAGATCACTCTACCCAGGGGGATAGCTTGAGGCTCTGTCTAAAAAAAAAAAAAAAAAGAAGTTATATTCCTGGCACTCTGGGAGGTCCAGGCAAGAGGACTGCCTGCAGTCAGGAGTTCAAGACCAGCCTGAGCAACAGGCAAGACCCTGTTTGTACTAAAAAATAGAAAAATTACCCAGGCACGGTCCCAACTACTCCAGAGGCTGAGTCAGGAAGTTCGCTTCAGCCCAGGAGTTTTAAGGTTGCAGTAAGCTATGGTCCTTCGTCAGGACTTTCTAGCTCCCTCTGGAAAGGTCAGGGGGATACCTGCCTATTTTGGGAAAGCCTCCCTAATCCCTTCAGGCTCTACCAGAGGAAGGTAGAGCCACATGTTCAAAATGAATCCTGTTCCCAGATAATGCCCTGTGTCTAGACCAAGACTGGAAAACAACAGCCTGTGGGCCCAGCCCACTCAAGAAGCTAAGAATTGTTTTTACTTTTTCTTTTCTTTAAAGAGACAGGGTCTCCATTATTTTTCCCAGACTAAAGTACAATGGCCACTCACAGGCATGATTATATATAATACACTACAGCCTCAAACTCCTGGACTCAAGCAATTCTCTTATCTCACCCTCCTAAGTACCTGGACTATAGGCCTACACCACCATCCCTGACTTTATTTTTACATTTTTAAAGAGTTGGAGATTAAAAAAGAAAGACAGACAGACAATAAAGACAATAATGACCACAGAGACCTATAAAGCCTAAAATATTTATTTCCTGGTCCTTCACAGACCCCTGGTCTACATGAAAAAATTGTATCTCTTAGGTCCTATAGCCAGTAAAGCATACAACTAACTCATCAGGCCTCACCACTGTGGAAGGAAAATCCCCACTGGTACATCTTCCTAGAAGATGGGACACACTGCTGAATGGAAAACAAAAATGTCTGGTCACAAAACTAGTGTGAGTGATAAAAGGGAGCTCCCCTTAAATGAGTAAGGGGTTCTTCCCTTCTTCCTCTCTGTCGAAACAAGGAAGTAAAGAAAACCCCATCATAATTCTGAAGGTTGTAAGTAAATAAAAGCAATATTTGATAGAAGCAGAAGCAAATATCAAACTAATGTCCAAAGCGCTTTTACAGATATTCCCCCGTGAAGGAAATATAAGAAGCTACAATTGCTGTCTGGCTTTGGCAAGTGTGACCAAAGAAAGCCCCAGGTATGCAGCACCTGACAACAGATGGGCTCTGTGCCACGTTAGACCTCAAGTACACCACTGTAGCTAGCTGTTGGCCAAGGAGCCAGCAATCCCCAGCTATGCCCCCTCTAAGGAGTTTCCTGCTTCTCCCCAGACAGAAGTGCTTTTGAAGAGGCCCCTGAGATCTACACAAAGCAGCCTAAGGGAACCTCTACCCATTTGTTCATTTCCGGCAACACCAGCTCAGTGTAGATTAAACAGTTTTCTGCTCAGCCTTCAGTCATGTTTAATCAAAAGCAGCGGTTCTCAACCTGTGGGTCGCAACCCACAGGAACTATTTTAAAGGGCTGTGGCATCAGGAAGATTAAGATCCACTGATCTAAAGGATCTGGCAGCTGTCATTGTGTAGCCTCAGTGAAAGCGACTATAGCACAAGGACACCAATGCAAACATTAAAATCAACCCCTCTAAGCCCCATCATTAAGGTCTAGTCAGGAGCACTCAAAACCCAAGCACAGACACTATGCTTCATCCTGGCAAACAAGAGTGACCAAGGTAGGAAGGAAAAAACAGAAACAGAGGCTCAAACTCACAACTTAAAAAATTAACACACTGGCCAGGTGCAGTGGTTCACCCCTGTAATCCTAGTACTGTGGGAAGCAGAGAAGATGGATTGCCTGAACTCAGACCAGTCTGAGCCAGAGCAAGACCTTGTCTCTTTAAAAAAAAAAAAAGAAAAGAGAAAGCTGGGCTTTGTGGTCAGCACTTGTAGTCCTAGCCTCTTAGGAGGCTGAAGCAAGAGAATCGCTTAAACCCAAGAGTTTGAGGTTACTGTGAGCTGTGATGCCACTGCACTCTACCCACAGCGACAAAGTGATACTCTGTCTCAAAGAAAAAACAAAATACTGACTTCTATTCCATTTATAACCCAAAAATCATTCCATTTGTGAATATAGAATGATGAGAGAAAATGTTCACTCCAATAAGTAAAAATTATTTTACAGTTTACCTATACAAAACTTTATTTCAGGCTCGGCGCCTGTGGCTGAATCGGCTAAGGCGCCAGCCACGTACACCTAAGGTGGCAGGTTCGAATCCCCAGTCTGGGCCCGCCAAACAACAATGATGGCTGCAACCAAAAAAAATGGCCGGGCGTTGTGGCGGGCGCCTGTGGTCCCAGCTACTTGGTAGACGGAGGCAGGAGACTCGCTTGAGCCCAGGAGTTGGAGGTTGCTATGAGCTGTGATGCCATGGCACTCTACCCAGGGGGATAGCTTGAGGCTCAGTCCCAAAAAAAAAAACAAAAAAACTTTATTTCATTATGCTATACAATTAAAATGTGTGCATTTCATTGAATTGTTATGCCTCAACTAAAAATGTTTTCTTTTTTCTTTCTTTTTTTTGATACAAATTCTTACTCTGGAGCTGTGCCTGTGGCTCAGTGAGTAAGGCGCCGAGCCCCATATATACCAAGCGTGGCCCTCGCCTAACTACAACAAAAAAATAGTCGGGTGTTGTGGCAGGCGCCTGTAGTCCCACCTACTCAAGAGGCTGAGGCAGAAGAATTGCCAAAGCCCAGGAACCGAAGGTTGCTGTGAGCTGTGTGAGGCCATGGCACTGAGGGCAATAAAGTGAGACTCTTGTCTCTACCAAAAAAAAAAAAAATCCTTACTGTTGCCTGGACTAGAGTGCCATAGTCTTAGCCCAGGCTAAGGCAATCCTCCTGCCTCAGTCTCCTGAATAGCTGGGACCACAAGTGCCACAACACCCACCTAGTTGTCTGTTTTTAGTAGAGACAGGGTCTTGTTCTTGCTCAGCTGTTCTCCAATTCCTTAACTCAAACAATCCACCCGCCTCAACCTCCCAGAGTGCTATAATATAATGAGCCACTGCACCTAGCCTTAAAAATTTTTTCTTAAAAGTGATGTACACTAAAGGGGGAGATGTAAACTAAACTAAGAGAGACTAAAGAAATTAAACTTCCAAATACAATGTGTGATTTTTGGTTTTTTGGCTTTTTTGAGAAAGTTTTACTTTGTCTCCTTTGGTAGAGTGCTGTGACATCATAGCTCACAGCAACCTCAAATTCTTGGGCTCAAGTGATCCTTTTGCCTTAGCCTCCCAAGTAGCTGGGACTGACTACAGGTGCCCATCACAATGCCCACTAGTTTTCTTTTTTAGAGCCTGGGGTCTTATACTTGCTCAGGCTGGTCTCCAACTCCTAGGCTGGAAGCAATCCACCCACCTCTGCCTCCCAGAGTGCTAGGATTACAGGTGTGAGCCACAACACCCACCCTTAGCTTACATCAGTTTAAAAGAAAAAAGCTCTGAAACACATTCTTGGAAAAACAGAGGAAAAGGGCCATCGATTGAAGATAAAATGATCTTATGGAGCTATTGTTCCTTTTCCCTGGTGCGGTAACAGCTCAGTATTTACACAGGAAATAACCCTTCTTAGGAGGTGCCTACTGGTGATTTTACAGTGAGGAGACTTGGTGACTATAATCTGGCATCAAGAGATACCAGGAATAAGATGCCGACCCCATATACCTGAGGTGGCAGGTTCAAACCCAACCCCAGCCAAAAACTGCAAAAAGAGAGAGAGAGAGACAGGAAATAGATATGTATGGTGATAAGTAAAGCACATGGAGTGACAAAGCAGTTATAGCAAAATGGCAGCAATTAAATATATTTTGAGAGTGGGCACCAGCCCCCATATACCAAGGGTGGCAGGTTCAAACCCAGCCCCAGCCAAACTGCAACAAAAAAAATAGCCGGGTATTATGGCGGGTACCTGTATGTAGTCCCAGCTACTCGCAGCAACCTCCAACTCCTGGGCTTAGGTGATTATCTTGCCTCAGCGAATCTCTTGCAAGAGAATCACCTAAGCCCAGGAGCTAGAGGTTGCTGCGAGCTGTGTGATGCCACGGCACTCTGCCCAGGGGGATAGTTTGAGGCTCTGTCTCAAAAAAAGGCTCGGGGCCTATGGCTCAAGCAGCTAAGGCGCCAGCCACATACAGCTGAGCTAGCAGGTTTGAATCCAGCCTGGACCCGCCAAACAACAATGATGGCTGCAACCAAAAAGTAGCCAGGTGTTGTGGTGGGCACCTGTAATCCCAGCTACTTGGGAGGCTGAGGCAGGAGACTCGCTTGAGCCCAGGAGTTGGAGGTTGCTGTGAGCTGTGATGCAACAGCACTCTACCCAGGGCGACAGCTTGAGGCTCTGTCTCCAAAAAAATAAAAAAAAAAATATATATATATATGTATGTATGTATATATACACACATATATATGTAGAGAGCATATAA
>CAUYQV010101970.1:0-19784 GCA_963574575.1 Galagoides demidoff
TTTTTTTTTTTGAGACAGAGCCTCAAGCTATCCCCCTGGGTAGAGTGCCATGGCATCACAGCTCATAGCAACCTCCAACTCCTGGGCTCAAGCGAGTCTCCTGCCTCTGCCTCCCAAGTAGCTGGGACCACAGGCGCCCCCCACAACGCCCAGCCATTTTTTGGTTGCAGCCATCATTGTTGTTTGGCGGGCCCAGGCTGGGGATTCAAACCCGCCACCTTAGGTGTACGTGGCTGGCGCCTTAGCCGATTGAGCCACAGGTGCCGAGCCTAAAGTTTTTGTTTTTAATTTTCTTATTTATTTATTTATTATTTTTATTGAGATAGAGTCTTTGTGGCCCTCGGTAGAGTGCTGTGGCATCATAGATCACAGCAACCTCCAACTCTTGGGCTGAAGCAACTCTCTTGCCTCAGCCTCCCAAGTAGCTGCGACTACAGGTGACCGACACAACACCTGGCTTTTTTTTGTGGAGCCAGAGGTCTCACTCTGGCTCAGGCTAGTTAGGAGCCTGTGAGCTCAGGGCAATCCACCCGCCTCGGCCTCCCAGAGTGCTATAGGCCACCACGCCCGGCCAAGATTTTGTTAATAATAATTTTGGAAGATACCATGTGACACTATTGTTTTTCACTGTTGTTGTTGTTGTTGTTGTTGCTTGTTTGCTTTGCACCCAGGTTACAGCACAGTGGTGCGGTCATAGTTCACTGCAGCCCTGAATTCCTTGGCTCATGTGATCCGCCTGCCTCAGCCTCCTGAGTAGCTGGGATGACAGGTGCAAGCCATTGTGCCCAGCTTCCATGTGAGTTTTAAAATTTGGTTTTGAGTTTAGATGAATGGTGAGTAATTTTTTTTTTTTTGAGACAGTCTCAATCCATTGCCCTTGGTAGAGTGCTTGGCGTCAGAGCTCACAGCAACCTCAGGCTCTTGGGCTCAAGCCATCCTCTTGCCTCAGCCTCCTGAGTAGCTGGAATTACAGGTGCCTACCACAATGCCCAGCTATTTTTTTTTTATTAGAGTCTCACTTTATTGCCCTCGGTAGAGTGATATGGCATCACAGCTCACAGCAACCTCCTACTCCTGGGCCTAAGTGATTCTCTTGCCTCAGCCTCCTGAGTAGCTGGGACTACAGGTGCTCGCCACAACTCCCAGCAATATTTTTGTTGTTGTTGTTGTTGCAGTTTGGCTGGGGCTGGGTTTGAACCCGCCACCCTGGGTATAAATAAATGGCCGGCACCCTACCCACTGAGCCACAGGCGCTGCCAAACAATGCCCAGCTAAATTTTTAGAGGCAGAGATCTTGCTCTTGCTGAGGCTGGCCTCAAACTCCTGAGCTCAAGCAGTCCACCTGCCCCAGTTTCTCAGAGTGTTGAGATTACAGGCGTAAGCCAACGCACCTGGCCTCATGATGAATAATTTTATAAAAATTACTTAGCTCAGGGTGGTGCCTGTGGCTCAAAGGAGTAGGGCGCCGGTCCCATATACCAGAGGTGGTGGGTTCAAACCTGGCCCTGGCCAAAAAAAAAAAAAGTAAAAACTACTTAGCTCAAGGAGTTGAGGCAGTGAGCATTGAGGGGTAACTGGACCACAGGGGTGTGACTGGTCATGGCTGTGACTATTGTGGTTCAGGCTTCTGGCCAGGCCCTCTCTCCAGACACAATCATTTGGAGCAACCCCTTAGGACAGCTTGGCAAGGCTCCCTGGGGCTAATGGGGCCCTTTCTGTGAAGCAAATCTGTCCCCAAGGCCAGAGTCAGAAACAGGTTTTGATAGATACCATGGATCCTGCTTGGAACTAGAGGTAGCCTTAAAGAACTTGATACCCCAATATATAATTTTACTGATGGACTTTTCCTTTGAAAGATGATGATCTCTGGAACCTTGAAACTCTATATGTCCACGCTGGCGATGCCTTGGTTTTGTCCTGTGGGCTGCACATGGGCTAAGGTGCTCATAACCGTTGGGCATGTGACTGACTTGATTTCTGTGGGAAAAGCAACTGGTCCAGGCTCTGAAAAAAATATATCCTTTTGGATGAAGCCAAACTCTCTATAATGGCAAAAGTTTACTGCCAAGCTTACACCACTGAGCAGGTATTTTCTGCAGAGGGAGAAGAGATTAGAACTGCCAAGACCCTGCGGTATACGTGCAAATTGGATCTCAAGGCCCTTTGTAAGGGGCCCAGCAAGCATTACTCCACCCTGAGACTTGGTGATTGCTTAAGAGTGGGCCAGACAGCCAATAGCATCAGCCACTTCCACCACTCAGTGCTTTGTTTTGTTTTGTTTTAAGACAAGGTCTCTTCTGTCACCCAGGCTGGAATGAAACAGCCGAATCATAGCTCACTGGAACCTTGAACTCCCGGGCTCAGGCAATCGTCCTGTCTCAGCCTCCTGAGTAGCTGGAACTACAATCATGTGCCACCACCCCTGGCGAATTAAAACAAAACTTTTGTTTGTTTGTTTTGGTGGAGATAGGGGTCTCACTATATTTCCCAGGCTGGTCTCAAACTCCTGGCCTGAAGTGATCCTCCCTTGTTGGTCTCCTGAAGGGCTGATTATAGGCATGAGCCACTGTGCCCAGCCCCACCACTCAGGGCTTTGGATACAATAGGCACTGAAGCAGCTAAATGCAGGGGAGCACCACACTATCTTAAAGGTTTTGGATTATCTCAGTAATGTCAGCTTTCATCTTGGAGACATGTACAGGGCTATGGACTTCACTCATTAACTGCTTTCTCTTGGTAAGACTCTTGGGAGCTTGGTAAAGCAAGTAATTTATTCTACATCGGTCTGCCCCATCTGACCCCAGTTACCAACTGACTCCTTCCCTGGCCTTGGATGGAATATTGCATCAAGTTCTTCTGACTCAGTTATATTACTTATGTCTGGCAATAGATAAAATCCCAAATCTTCATCACACACACACACAAATTATTTAGTTTGGAAACCTCTAGATGGAACAACAAACAGGAAACAGGCAGAGACTACACACATTTATTTGATGTTGCAAAGCAGAAAAAATCACAGCGCTATGGCTGCTGAAGGGGGTGATTTTGAATGAATCTATGCTCTCTGCTGGAATGATCTAAAGGAAATGGACACCATCAGATGCCATTATGACTCCCTTATCAAGTATATAATTTGCAAACATTTTCTCCTATTCTTAAGTTGCCTTTTTCATCCTGTTGACAGTTTCTTTGATGTAAAGAAGGTTTTCTTTTCTTTTTTTTATTTTTTTGAGGCAGAGTCTCCCTCTACCACCCTGGGCAGAGTGCTATGGTGTCATTGTAGTATAGGTGTACCTCCTGTATTTTAGTATACATATACCCCCTTTTGAAATCCCCTGGAATTTTTGCAGGTTTCTAAAAGGGGGAAAGACATTTTTTTCCTGGCTCAGGATGGTGAAGAGAGACGGACATTTCTGGACGGATTTAGCGTGGTACAGGAGTAAACATAGTGTCAGATTCAAAACACTGAGCATAAATCTTTGTGGTCTGACCTTGGACACACCCTTAACCTTCCCTGAATGAGAATTAGGTGGAATAATGTTTGGAAATTTTGTGACATAAAGGTATTCCTCAGTAAGTCCTCTTTTCCTCTTTCTCCTTTCCCTTATTTTGGGGTTTAATATTTTTAGCTGCTTCCCTGCAAGATGAAGTACAATTAAATTTAACAAATTGTTGGCAAACCCCCACAATAACAGGGTTAATAAACACACACACACACCCCCACGCATATGTATGCATCTTCTCTTAAAGAAGGAAGACATTAAAAGCTAAGGCCACTGGTCCAGTTGCTGGAATAATCCTTCTTGGTGCCAGAGACTCAAATTCCTTTTTTTTTTTTCCCTCAAGGTCTCACATATTTATTACTGCACCAGCTTATTAGTGAACAGCACATAAACAAAGAGAAAATTCATTTTCGCAAGGAAGTGTGGCAACTGTCCAACTGATGACATTTTCAGCTTGATATGGTAAGGTGATAGTAACCATAATACAGCCCAAGTACATGCCATCTCCTGTGCAATTCCTTATAGACCCAGCTCGGTTCTTCTCCAGTGTCTCCTCTTCGAGCTGTACCTGATTTTATTACCGGTTTTCATTCGAATCCACTGGGGAATGGGACGATTTTGTTTTTGTTTCTTGGCCAAAAACCACTTGATTCTGAAAGTCTTATGAGAAGATATGGCGACAAAGGGGACTATTCACACTCACCACAATGGCTTAGAGCGAGAGAAACTCAAGTTCCTTCTATCCAGTGGCTCTGCCCTGTGTGGCCTTGGTCAAGATAGCAATATCTGTATCCAGCAGGAAGAAGGAAGAGAAAAAGGAGGAGATGGAAGAATGTGTGTTGACTCTCAAGTAAGGTCAAACTTAACTTGGCCTCATTTGGCTGTGAGTGAGGCTGGGAAGCACAGTCTTTACCCAGGGAAACCATATACCCCACTAAAAACCAGAGTGAGTTTGATTACTACAGAACCACAGCTGCTCAATAGAAATGCCTGGGGGCTTTAAACAATCCTGATGTCCAGGCTTCATCTCAGACCAGGTAAATCAGACTTTCTAGGGATAGGACACAGGTGTTAGAGTTGTAAAAAGATCCCTAGAAAGGTCTAATGAGGCTCGGCGCCTGTGGCTCAAGTGGCTAAGGCGCCAGCTACATACACTTAAGGTGGCGGGTTCGAATCCCCAGCCCGGGCCTGCCAAACAACAATGATGGCTGCAACCAAAAAATGGCTGGGCGTTGGGTGCCTGTGGTCCCAGCTACTTGGGAGGCAGAGGCAGGAGACTCGCTTGAGCCCAGGAGTTGGAGGTTGCTATGAGCTGTGATGCCATGGCACTCTACCCAGGGGGAGAGCTTGAGGCTCCGTCTCAAAAAAAAAAAGAAAATATTCACTTAATAACTAAATGCAAAAGGAATCAGTAAATTAGGAATAAAAGAACAAACAGGCATGAGACACACAAACATCAAAAAATAAAATAGAATGATAAATGTAATTCCCACTACATCAATAAAAATAAATGTGAGTAATTAAACAATCCAAAGACAGAGATTATCATAATGGACTAAAAAACATGATCCAAATATATCCTCTCTAGAGATGAGACACTTTAAACTCAAAGTTACATAAATGAGAAGCAAACTAAGTGCCCTTCAACCTATGAATGGATCAACAAACTGGTTTATGTATGCCATGGAATACTATTCAGCCATTAAAAAAGATGAAGACTTTATATTTTTTACATTTACCTGGATGGAGTTGAAATGTATTCTTCTTAGTAAAGTATCACAAGAATAAAAAAATAAATATTCAATGTACTCCGTACTAATATGAAACTAATATATAAACAATTACATGCTGATATAAGCAATAAAACACAAATATAATCTAGTCCAGGGGTAGAAGGAGGCAGGAGTAGGGTGGGGAGAGGACGTTTGGCAGAAGGAGGGAAGGCATGAGGTGGGATCTCACGTAATGCGCACAATGTAAGGGTGTATAACACGCCCCCAGTAAGGGCTATTTTACAACTGGAACTTTACCCTGGAAGTGAGAACAATGTAACCTAAAAATTTGTACCCTCAATTGGGCACCTGTAGCTCAGCAGCCCGGGCTTGCCAAACAACAAGGTCAATTACAACCAAAAAATAGCCAGGCATTGTGGCAGGTGCCTGTAGTCCTAGCTACTTGGGAGGCTGAGGCAAGAGAATTGCTTAAGCCCAAGAGTTTGGGGTTACTGTGAGCTGTGACGCCATAGCACTCTACTGAGGGTAACATAATAAGACGCTTGTCTCCAAAAAAAAAATAGGGCAGGGCACAATAGCTCATGCCTGTAATCCTAGTACCCAAGGAGGCTGAGGTGGGTGGATTACCTGAGCTCACAAGTTTGAGACCAGCCTGAGCCAGAGTGAGACTATGTCTCTAAAAATAGTCAGGTGTTGTGGTATGTCCCTGTAGTCCCAGCTACTTGGGAGGCTGAGGCAAGAGAATAGTTTAAGCCCAAGAGTTTGAGGTTGCTGTGAGCTGTGATGCCACAGCACTCTACTGAGGGTGACAAAGTGAGACTCTGTCTCAGAAAACAAAACAAAAACAAAACAATGCCATAGTTACAATAAATGAAAATAAAAGAATGAAAAAAGAATCACGCAAACAACAACCACAAGAAAGGTAGAGTGGCTACATTAACATCAGGCAATATACACTTTATTTTTATTTATTTATTTATTTATTTATTTTGAGACAGAGTCTCGCCCTGTCACCTTGAGTAAAGTACTATAGCATCATATCTCAGAGCAACCTCAAACTCTTGGGCTCAAGCTATCCTCTTGCCTCAGCCTCCCAAGCAACTGGGACTACAGGCACCTGCCACAACACCCAGATAGTTTTTCTATTTTTAATAGAGATGGAGTCTTGGTCTTGCTCAGGGTGGTCTCAAAGTCAGAGCTCAAGCAATCCACACACCTCAAAGTGCTAGGATTACAGGTGTGAGCCACTGTGTCTGGCCAATATACCCGTTAGAACAAAATATATTACTATAGATAAAGAGAGATATTTCTTTTTTTTTTGAGACAGAGTTTTACTAAGTCATCCTGGGAAGAGTGCCATGGTGTCAAACATCACAGAAACCTCAACTCTTGGGCTTAAATTATTCTCTTGCCTCAGCCTCCCAAGTAGCTGGGGCTACAGGCACCCACCACAATGCCCTGCTATTTTTTGGTTGTAGTTGTCATTATTGTTTGGCAGGCCCAGGCTGGGGATTCGAACCCGCCACCTTAGGTGTACGTGGCTGGCGCCTTAGTGGATTGAGCCAAAGGCGCTGAGCCGAGAGATCTTTCATAATGATGAAACAGGTAATCCATCAGGAAGATATAACAATTATAAACATATATGCACCTAATAACAAAGCACCAAAACACATGAAGCAACAACTGACAGAAATGAAGTGAAAAATTCAATAATAATAGTAGAAGACTTCAATATCCCACTTTTAATAATGGTAGGACAACTAGACAGAGGAACAATAAGGAAATAGAACTCTTGAACACTGTAAACCAACTAGACCTAACAGATATCTATGGAACACTCCACACAACAGTGAAATATACATTCTTCTCAAGTACCCATGAAACACTTTCCAGGATAGATCATATTCCAGGCTACAAAACAAACCTCAATAAATTTTAAAAGATACAAATAATACAAAGTATCATTCTCCAACTAAAATGGAATGAAATCACGAATCAAAAGCTGGAAAAACTGTGGAAACTCACAAATTTGTGGAAATTAAATTAGGTCTCTAAGTGTTCTTCTCTTCAAAATTCTTCATGTTAAACAAATGTATAAGTGCTTATTTTATGTTTGTCTTTCCTACTCTGAGAGAGCTCTTTGAAGGAAAGGACTATATCTATTTTGATTATCACCATACCTCTAACCCAATGTCTGACGTATTAAGCAGGAATGCAATATGTATTTGTGCAATAAATGACTGAAGGTTGAATAAATGACTTATGTGAAGAGTGGAGACCTTTCACAAACATGTATTGAGCACTTACTATGTGCTAGACCACGGGTATATAACAGCAAAGACGACAAAATTTCTGCCTCATGAAGTTTACCTTCTAGTGGGTAAGAGAGACAATAAACAAATGAATACATACTATAATATCAGTTAAGTTTGTGGTACCCAACACCCAAGCTGCAAACCAGTACCAGTGCCTGGCCTGTTAGGAACTGGTGGTACAGCAGGAGGTGAGTGGCAGGCTAGTGAGCAAAACTTCATCTGTATTTACAGCTGCTCCCTGTTGCTTGCATCACTGCCTGACCCTGAGCTCTGCTTCCTGTTAGATAAGTGCAGCATTAGATTGATATGGAGCAGGGCACCTAATATAAACTGCACATCTGAAAGATATACACTGCCCACTTCTTAAGAGAATCTAATGTCTGATAATTTGAGGTGGAGATGTAATGGGCTTGAATCCTTCTGAAATTAGTGCTCCCCAGTCCTCCCCCAGTAAAAACTAACTTCCCTGAAACCCGTCTCTGGTGCCAAAAAGGATGGGGACCATTGAGTTATGTGTTATCAAGAAAAAAGAACGTGAAGCTGTTATTTTTGATTGTGTAGTTGGGTATGTCTCTTTGAGATCACATATGAGAGGACACTTGAACAAACAGAGGATGAGCCACAAGATACAGTCCTCTCCAGGTACACATGGGATTTGTTCTAGGTCCCTCCTCCCTCTCACAGGCCAAAATCTGCACACAGTATGACCCCTAGTTGGGTTTGCAGGAACTAGTCCTTTGTATGTGGATTTCATATCCCTCAAATACTGTATTTGTGTACAGTATTTTTGATCTGCATCTGGTTCAAACAAATTCTCCTGTAAGTGAACCCAAGCAGTTCTGACTAGTGTTGTTCAAGGGTCAAATGTATGCACAAAGTGTGGAGTCATTAAAAACTTACCAAGTGACCAAAACAATGGGAAAAACTTAATTCTGTAAGATTGTGAATCAATAATTACCCATTATTTCTAAAATTTTGAAAAAGGGAGAAGGAGGGCGGCGCCTGTGGCTCAAAGGAGTAGGGCACCGGCCCCATATATCAAAGGTGGCGGGTTCAAACCCAGCCCCAGCCAAAAACTGCAAAAAAAGAAAAAAAGGAGAAGGATATACAAATCAACCAGATCAGAACTTCATCTCAAAAACTACCTGGCCCAGATAAATTTGTGTGTACTGAGAAATATTAGGTAAAAATCAAGAAGATACTGTACTCTGATTTAAAACAACTTGTCTCACACTAACCCAGAAAATGTTACCTTTACAACTTGGTCTGAGACATAAACTGAAAACTCTAAACGAAGACTTGCTGGGTGTTATCTAATATCATTCTCATACATTTTCCAGTAACAGGAATTAGGCAGTATAACACATGGTTAGATTCCCACTATTCTATTCCATCTAACCTGGGAAGATTCCAGCTATCTTTCTTCACTGTGTACATAGGGACCTAAGTTTGGCTTTGAGAGTATCCTTTGTTTCAGACCCAAGGCCCTAAAAGCTGACTACACATCCCTCTCTTCCCAGGCAAAACTCTAACTGCCTAAAATATATCCAGCTCCACCCAGATAGCCAGACCTCCCGCCTTCTATTAACACACATCGTCCCCAACCCTCTCCCCAAAAAGCCACTCAATTCAAGATGGAGACGGAGACAGGAAACTGATCCTGGGCCCCTTCAAACCCAACCCCTTACTCAGCTCCGAGCCTGAATTCCGCTTCCCTGCCTCCAGACCGAACGTGGACAACCTTAGCTGCAGAGCTCTGCCAGACCTGGTCCTGGGGCCTGGGATCCTGCTGGTCCAGATTCACCGGCCCCAGGCAGATAGGCTGGGACACACTGGGCCGTGATATTTCTGTATCCTGAACACTCCCGGGGCAGGGAGGTGGCAGACGGGCCGCCTACGGATAACCAGGGCGACGCGCAGACCCTGCAACACTGACACATATCCCTTAGCCGCGGAAGTAGGAGCTGTACCTGGCTTGCGGCGTCCGTTCCTGGAAAGGATGATCGGAGGCGATGCTCAAGGGCCAGAGGTCCCAAAAGGGCTCGGCCACCCTCAAGAATCTCACTTGGAGCAGCTCGGCTGTGGCCCAGCAGCAGCTGCCCAGCCCGGCGCCCTCTGATTGGCTCAGCCTTGGCCCCTCTCGGTTCCCTTCCGGGTGAGAGGTGCATGGTCGCCCCAGCAACCGAGCCGCGTTTGGTGCTGTGCTACGCCTTGTTCTCTCCAGGCCGCAGAGCTGGCGGCCCAGGAGGAATCTCAGAGTCAAGACAATCTCTCTAACACCTCTCGATCAGGTGAGTGCCCTCCTCCCAGGTCGCCGGCGGGGAAGGGCATCTTTAAGTGGAACTAGCGCCGAGTCAGAACTTGACCCCGGTAACTCGCGTGCGGTGTGGCGAATAATTCTTGACTGTGTACACTAGGAGGTGGGGCGGGGGTGCGGAGAGCCCTTGGGCTGGGAATGAAGAGACTTTTATTCTCGTTTTTATTCTGTGGTCAATTCGCTCGTTGTGACACGTTAGGCATATGCCAGCCTTTCCATAGGGTTCATTTTTCGCTATGGTGCCAGGTTCTCTCTAGCTCAGACATTCCAAAGTTTTGAATGTAGAACCTTCCAAGAGTAATTGAAAATAGTTCGGTTTCTCGTATGATTACGTTTAGTGCCCTGCTTCATAGACATTTAACGATCGCTTCTCAAGGACCCTCCATTCACTAATCATTCAGGTCCTATTAGTACTAAACATCAAGTTAGATAGTAGATTGAGAAACGAGATTTGACTCATCTGCCATTCTTGCCCTGGGAGAGCCGCGTGTGACAGGGTATCTGCCAAAAGCATCATTTTACTAGAGGCCTAAGTACTGCAGCAGAAATAGGTGCAGAGTGCTGCGGGAGCCCCTAAAGGAGTCTGGGGGTGGCGAAAAACAAGAAGAAAGGCTTGCAGAAGAGCCAATACCTGCGTTGAAGCTACAAGAAAACAATAGCTAATACACACAGTTTAGACACTGGCCTAAGTGTCTTACATACATGAGCTTATTTACTTAATTTCCTCGCCCTCTAAGGGTGAGGAAACTGAAGCATAGATAATTAAGCAACTTGTCCAAGGCCAAAGAAGATAGTGGAGATTGCATTCATTCCTACATAAGTAGTCTGATGCCAGAGCACGAACTCCCAAATACTACATTCTTATTTTGCCAGTTCTTAAGGATAGTTAACCAGGCGAAGAAGAAAAGAGTGTTCTGGGAGAGATACAACATGGTGCCTGTGGGGAACTAGAAGTAAATTTGGTAACTTAGTTAGTATCATTAAACATTTAAAAAGCACTCTGTGTCTCTGCTGCCTTAGCATGTCAAATCTTGCAGACATGTATATAACTAATACATGAACATATATAGCAGTTTCTCTGTTCCTCCACACTTCACTCTTTTTCCACAACCAAATATTAGAAATTGTAGAAAAAAATTAACAAACATACTGAAATGTATACAGAGGGCACCAAAAAATACATACACATTTTAAGAAAGGGAAGAACTGTATTAAAATTGTAATACTTAATATATACCAATAATAAAAGATGCATACAAGTCATGTTGACTTCTGCGATTACAAGAGGTGCTCACAGTGGCTACTATCAGTGTCCAGACACTTCACCTTCTTGGAGAAGTGGAAGGAGTTTCTTCCACAAACGCCTTCTTGAACAACATTGACCAAAGTGTCCACTTGTATCGCTGTGCATGCCATTTCAGTTTGTTCCCTAAGTACCGCCAGTGTAGCCAGTTTTCTATGGTTCACCACATCCTTTAAGGTCCCTGATAGATAGAGGTCAAGGGGTGTCCTCAGGAGGACATAGGGGAGACTCACCTGCACCTCTTTATGCTGTCCACTGTCTGGGCAAATTCTTACTGAGGTTAAGCTCTCATGTCTGGGTTCGTGTAATAATCTTGGGATGAGAACTTTCCATTTTGCTGTTTTAAGAACATGTCTTATGCTTGTTCTGCTGACTCCTGACTCACATGCACATTGTTTGGTAGACTTATGTATGAGCATGTAAACTGTTCCCAGAAGAAGCAGGACTTGCTGTGTGAGGCCTCCTGATCTTTGTGCACATCACACACAGCACCATGGGTCTCAAACTTATGAATGGTGTAGTTGTGAGGCGTGTGGGAGGTTCTGTTGCATACTCACAACTCCATTGTCATTGTACTTCCACAGCATTCTTAAATTTCAAACACCACTTCAAACTGATCTTGTACTCCCCAAATGACAGCTGTGCTTCCTCCCTTTTCTTTGACTGCCCTGCCTGTAGCATGGTGATGCCAGCATTCATTTGATTAATGCTATCTTTTGAGTGAATCTCATGCTACACTTTGCTAATTCAAAGTTAACTCAAATTAATTCAATTCAACTTTGAAGAGGAGTATGTAGATAACATCTTTTAGAATGTATATACATTTTTCTGCACCCCTGGTATATATTTTTATGATTTAGTGTTAGTGTCTATATTTAATCCCAATACAAGAACCAAATGCGAGCAAGATTACTGTCTACCTTTTGCTGCCACTTCCATATTGATCCTGCCTGAATTTCAGTTACAGATTCTATTTTTAAAATTACTATTTATTATTTATGTATTTATTTTTGAGAGAGAGAGGGTATCACTTTGTTGTCCTGGCTAGCCTGCAGTGGCATCATAGTTCACTGCAACCTGTAACCCCTGAGCCTCCTGCCTCAGCCTCCCAAGTAACTGAGACTATAGGTGCATGCTACCACACCTGGCCATATTTTCTCACTTTTGCTCTGGCTGGTCTTGAACTCCTGACCTCAATCAATCCTCCCACCTCAGTCTTCCGCTTTCTGCTAGCGTTTAAGGCGTTTAAAACGTATTCTTTTTATTTTCTCCCTCATAGCTGGGATGATAAAACTTATTCTTTTTTTTTTTTTTTTTTTTTTTGCCATTTTTGGCTGGGGCTGGGTTTGAACCTGCCACCTCCAGTATATGGGGCTGGCGCCCTACTCCTTTGAGCCACAGGCACCACCCAAAACTTATTCTTAATAACAATATCAAACAATATAAAAAATAAAAATACTTTACTTTCATTTTTCTCTTCCTATTTTCTCCTGATGTTATTTTTTGCTCCCCATTAGGGTACATTTTCTTGTATTCCTTTCAGAGATGAAATGTGAGTACTAAACTCTGAATTCTGCCATGTCCAAAAAAACTTTAGTTTCCACAATTTTAGATTGATAGCTTAGTTATGGATAGAATATTAGGTTCAAAGTAAATTTCCTTCAAAATTTTAAAGACATGCCTTTTTTTTTTTTTTTTGTAGCATCCAGTATTAATGCTGGTCTGATTCTTCTTACTTTGTAGTTTGTTGTAGGCAGTCTGGGTTTTGTTTGCTTGTTTTTAACTTACCTGCCTGGCCTTTGTCTGTTGTCATGAAATTTTATGACAACCTGTCTAGGGGTGGGATTTTGCTTAGTACTCATTTATAGTATAAGCACTCATTTTATGCAGTTCTGAGAAACTTTTGCCTATTAAAGTGTTGTGTCCTCTCCTTAATCTTTCCCTTTGGTATTATGAAATTGACTTTTTAAAAATCTATTTTCAATTATTTTTAAATTTTTCTTTGTGCTTCTTTTTAAGCCAAATTTTCAACCTAATGCTCCAGCTTACTAACCTATTTCCAATTGTATCCATTCTGCTATTCAGCCCTTCTAAGAAATTTTATTTCACCGATTACATTAGTCATTTCCCAGATTGCTAATTGGTTCTTTTCATAAGTGTCTATTCCTGTTTCAAGGCTATTATATGTAGTACCCTGTCTTTCTCTCTGAGGATACAACAGTTTTTAAAAATCTTCTACCTATTGTGTTATTCTATTGTTATATTTACTGCATGTTCTCCTCAGAGGAAGTGAGCCTCCCGCCTTTCTCAACTGGCACCTGATTTAATTTTTAAATTAGAACGGTCAGTTCCCTTTCCCCATCCACAGAGATTCTGACTTAGTAAATACGGAGTAGGGCCAAGAAACTTAGAGGCATCCCAGGTGATTCTGATGCATGGGTCACACTTTGAGTAATATTATAGCAGCATCTTCTGTCCTAGGGTTCATTTATCTTCTCTGCATGTTTTCTTCAGTGTCAGAAAAAAAATTCCTAATGTTTTAGCCCACTAAAATATCCCAGGGCTCTGAGGCACGGATCCCCTCCTCTCTAGTGGTCTTCTTTCTTTCTTTTTACCTGAGTCATTCCCATCTCATTCTGCTTGGCCCCTCCAGCCCTTCCCACTTAACTATCTTTATTTTACATTTCTTCCTACTGCCAAATCAGATATTCTTCACTCTACCCAATCTACCTTAGCTCTGTGGGACTATCGATAGGTCATATGGGCTGCCTAAGAGAAATGAAAACATGTCTACACAAAAACTTGTACGTTAGTGTTTATAGCAGCATTATTCGTAATGGCCTCAAACTGGAAACAAATGTCCAGCAGCTAATGAACGAATAAACAAAATATGCTATTTCTTTGCAATGTACTTATACACATATTTGGCTATAAAAAGGAATGAAGTACTGACACGTGATACAACACTGATGAACCTGAAAAACATTAAGTGAACGAAGCCTGTCACAAAGGGCCACATATTGGATGATTTCATTTGTAAGAAATGTCTTCCACAGGCAAATCCATTGACACTGAAAGTAGATTAGTGGCCACCAGGAGCCTGGAGTTGGGGGATGAAGGGTGATTGAGGGGAATGGTAACTGCTAATAGATATAGACTTTCATTTGGGGGTAATTAAAATATAGCAAAATTAGATTGTGGTAACAGTTGTACAATTCTGTGAATATTCTAAAAAACATTGACTTATATACTCTTTTTTTAATAGAGTCTCACTTTGTCACCCTTGGTAGAGTGCTATGGTGTCACAGCTCACAGCAACCTCCAGTTTTTGGGCTTAGGTGATTCTCTTGCCTCAGCCTCCCGAGTAGCTGGGACTATAGGCGCCAGCCGCAATGCCTGGCTATTTTCCTGTTGCTGTTTGACTGGGGCCAGGTTTGAACCCACCACTCTTGGCATATGAGGCCGGTGCCCTACTCACTGAGCCACAGGCGCCACCTGACTTACATACTTTAAAGGATAAATTTTGTCCTAATAATTAAATATTAATAGTGCTGTTATCATAAGAAAACAAACAAAAATAGATTAGGCCTCTGTTTGTACTAAAAACAAAAATAAATAAGTAAATTTTTATGACATAAAAATATTTAAACTTACATGACTTTTCTTAAATCTTTTAAAACAGCTTCAGAAGTATACAAGATAAACTTCATCTTTCCAAATGGAGACAAGTATGGTAAGCATACATTTCAAATACTTTTTCTATGCGGAAAGTTAAAGAGCTTAAGAATGAAACAAATGAGACTGCAGAACTATTACTGGGATATTAACTTCATTAAATACAATGACAGAAATCCTAATAGATGAACATGTTTTTAAATCAAAATGCCAGCGTTAAGTCTGGATAGTATACCTCAGAAACCTGTGGGGTCTGTCAACTTTCCTGGCTATTGGGTCTCAATAGTCAAGTGTTCTAGGTCTGTGGATCTCATTTCTGCTCTCACTGGTTTCAGTGCTAGGGAAACAAAGAGGACCAGGGTGCGGTTGTGAATAGGACGTAATCACCAGACATAAATACTGTACTCTTACTTAGTAAAACAAAATTCCCACTTATAATCTTCAGCATTTCTCTCTTAGATGGTGACTGTACAAGAACATCCTCTGGAATCTATGAGAGAAACGGAATGGGTATTCATACCACTCCTAACGGTATTGTCTACACAGGAAGCTGGAAAGATGACAAGGTATTGTTGTTTTTAATACTGACAGTGAATAGGCTTAGCACCTGTAGCTCAAGAGGCTAAGGCGCCAGCCACATACACCAGAGCTGGTGGGTTCGAATCCAGCCCATGCCTGCCAAACAACAATGACAACTACAACCAAAAAATAGCCGGGCATTGTGGCTTGTAGTTCCAGCTACTTGGGAGGCTGAAGCAAGAGAATCGCTTAAGCCTAGGAGTTGGAGGTTGCTGTCAGCTGTGATGCACGGCACTCTACCTAGGGCGACAGCTTGAAGGTCTGTCTCAAAAAAAAAAAAAAAATACTGGCAGTGAATAAATAACCCTGTGGGTAAATGATTCCAGGCATTTCACCATTAAACAAAAACATATATAATGAGTAGACAATATGCTAAAAATAACAAATGATCATTTTTAACATATATTAACATATGAGTAATATTAAACCCATTGCAGAGCGCTAATCATCATCATTGTCATCTTTCTCATCATTCACTGAATACAGCTACATCCATTCCATAATTTTCTCATTCAATCTTCATAACAACCTCATGAGGTAAGTGCCATTAATACTCCTATTTTACAAGTGAGGAAATCAGGCTCAGATTTCTTGTTCAGCTAGTGAACATGAAATAAGAATGTGTTCTCATCTCTGCTTAAATCCAACTTGAGTTCTTGACAATGACTTTGTCCTATTTCCTCAGCTAACTAAACTAGCTGCCCTTAAAGATTTCTGATATATTCAAGGTATCTTGAGGACCTCTGTTATTATCATAGTCTTAGTGGACTTAGTGGGCTTCATAGATAAATATAGATGAAGGATAGTGATAAAAAAGTCGTCTTATTAATATAGAAATAAAGGGTGATACAAAGTTGACTTATTAATAACTAAGTGGATAGTGGACTTGTATGTGTACTTTTTATTTCAGAAAATTATAGGGGTACAAATGTTTTGGTTACATGAATTGCTTTGTACAGTGTAAGTCAGAGTTATAAATGTTCTGGCACAGCGCCCATGGCACAGTGGTTACGGCGCCAGCCACATGCACCAAGAGTGGTGGGTTTGAACCCAGCCCCAGCCAGCTAAACAACAATGACAACTACAACAACAAAAATAGCTGGGTGTTGTGGCAGGTGCCTGTAGTCCCGGCTACCTGGGAGGCTGAGGCAAGAGAATCGCTTAAGCCCAAGAGTTTGAGGTTGCTGTGAGCTATGATGCCATGGTACTCTACCAAGGTGACATAGTGAGACTCTGTCTCCCCAAAAAAAAAAAAGTTATAAGTATTCTCATTGCCCAGATTATGAGTATTATACCTGTGTAGGTGTGAATTTACCCATCCTTTCCCCTCACACATCTGACTGATTTCTGTTGAATTTTACTTCCATGTGTGCATTAGTTCCAATTTAATAATGAGAACATACAGTGTTTATTTTTCCATTTGTGTGATACTTCATTTAGAAGAATGCTCTCCAGTTTCATCCAGGTTGTTACAAAAGGTATTAGTTCACCATTTTTTATTGCTGAATAGTACTCCATGGTATATACATGCAACATTTATAGTTCACTTACTATATTGGTGGGTACTTGGATTGATTCCACACCTTTGTGATTGTGAGCTGTATTACAGTAAAAATTCAAGTGCTAGTGTCTTTTTGATAAAGTGACTTTTTTCTTTTGGGAAAATACCCAATAGTGGGATTGCTGGATTGGTACTTTTTTGTTGTTGTTGTTGTTAATAGAGGCAGAGTCTCACTTTGTCACCCTCAGTAGAGTGCTGAGGCATCACAGCTCACAGCAACCTCCAACTCTTGGGTTTAGGCAATTCTCTTGCCTCAGCCTCCCAAGTAGCTGGGACCACAGGTGCCTGCCACTATGCCTGGCTATTTTTTTGTTGCAGTTTGGCTGGGGCTGGGTTTGAACCCGCTACCCTCTGTATATGGGGCCGGTGCCCTACTCCCTGAGCCACAAGTGCTGCCTAAGATTGATACATTTTTTAAAAGCTTCTGGGAAACTATGAAAATTGATTTCTGAGGTCATTTTCTTTATTACCAACAGATGAATGGTTTTGGAAGACTTGAACATTTTTCAGGAGCAGTATATGAAGGACAATTTAAGGATAATATGTTTCATGGATTGGGAACTTATACATTCCCCAGTGGGGCAAAGTACACTGGAAATTTCAATGAAAATAGGTAAGCATGAAATAAAAAAATCACTGTAATTCTAAAACCTTTTTTTAGGTATATTTGCCTAGATATTGCATTTATGCTAAATATTCCTTTGTAATATATTTAGTTTCTAAAAATTGTTGCATTATGTTTTGGTAGGGAAGTGTTAAAAGAGAGGCTATGTAGACTTTCATAAGCTTTTAAAAGGGAAAATCATTCTTTGTGATAATTCATTAGAATTTTCATTTATCCTCTTTAACTCTCTATTCCTATAAAGCCATTTGCAGTCAGCTTGGAATTAGAAATCTTTTTGCAATTTTTTTTTTTTGAAGCAGAGTCTCATTTGTTGCCCTCAGTAGAGTGCTATGGCGTCATAGCTCACAGCAACCTCAAACTTTTACCCTTAAGCTATTCTCTTGCCTCAGCCTCCCAAGTAGCTTGGGTCTATAGGTGCTGGCCACAGTGCCTGGCTATTTTTAGAGATGAGGTCTTGCTCTCTCTCAGACTGATCTCAAACCTGTGAGCTCAGGCAGTCCACCTGTCTTGGCCTCCCAGAGTGCTAAGATTACAGGTGTGAGCCACCATGTCTGCCCTTTTTGTAATTATTGAGAAAATTTAGGCCAAAAATACTTTGATTTGAGATATCTTGATATACTTTTTAAAAAGCAGCCTTGGGAGTAATATCATAATTGTTTATTTCATCTTGACCTGATGTGTGTACATTTTTTTGTGTTTTTTTGTTTTAGTTTTTGTTTTGTTGAGACAGCGTCTCACTCTGTTGCCTAGGCTAGAGTGCAATGGCATCATGATAGCTCATTGTAAACTTCAAACTCCTGGGCTCAAAGGATTCTCCTGCCCCACCCTTCCAAGTAGCTGGGACTACAGGCACTCACCACAACACCCATCCAATTTTTCTATTTTTTGTAGAGATGGGGGCCTTACTCTTACTCAGGCTGCTCTCGAACTCCTGGCTTCTAGTGATCCTCCTGCCTTGGCCCCCCAGAGTGCTGGGATTATAGGCATAAGCTACTGCGCCCGGCCTATGTGTATACATTTTTACTAGGCTACCTTTTTAGTAAGCAAAATTAGTTAATTTTCTAATTATAGAAATGTACTTACTATTGTCTTTTCTAAGTATATGCTTATAGGAAAAATAAAAGTGAATAAAACATGAGTATAGCTTTGTAAGCTTAATCTTCATACTGAATACCATGATGTACCATCCAGAAGTTCAAATACATTTATAAATACCCCTATGTTTCCAGAATTGAAAATGCAGCCTAATTGCCATGAAGTAGACAATGTGAATACCTTTGAGAAGGAAATAAAAGTGTTTACCTCTTTTTTTTTAAGAGACATAGTCTCGCTCTGTCACCCAGGCTGAAGTGCATAACCCAGTCATAGTTCACTGCAGTCTCAAGGTTCTGGGCTCATGTGTTCTCCTGCCTCAGTCTCCTAAGTAGTTGGGACTATAGGCACATGTCATCACTCCATGGTTAATTAAAAAAAGAAGTTTTTTAAGAGACAGGAATTTTTTTTTCCTCTCCAGTAGCAGGTACCTGCCACAACGCCCGCCTATTTTTTGTTGCAGTTTGGCTGGAGCCGGGTTCGACTCTGCCACCCTTGGTATATGGAGCTGGCACCCTACACACTGAGCCACAGGTGCTGCTCGAGAGACAGGATCTTACTGTGTTGTCCAGGCTGGCCTCAGACGCCTGGCCTCAAGTCATGCTTCCACCTGAGCCTCCATAAGTGCTGGGGTTACAGGTGTGAGCCACCAAAGCCCAGACCGGTTCACCTACTTTGACTCCAAGTCTGTGACAATAACACATAAACGTTTTCTGTTGATGTTAATAAAGGGAGAAAAATCTAACCTATAGGATAAAGTTCTGTTTGTTTATGTGAAATGCATTTTTATCAATCCTAAGAGTCCAGGAAAATACAAGCACAGAGCACAGAACCTCAACTATAGTTGATGGTCAAGAAATATTTGTTTAATAGATGAATGAACAAATTAATCCAGGTAACCAGTATATCATTTTCTTTTTTTTTTTTTTTTTGAGATGGAGCCTCAAGCTATCCCCCTGGGTAGAGTGCTATGGCATCACAGCTCATAGCAACCTCCAACTCCTGGGCTTAAGCGAGTCTCCTGCCTCCGCCTCCCAAGTAGCTGGGACCACAGGCACCTGCCACAACGCCCGGCCAT
>CAUYQV010101972.1:0-13512 GCA_963574575.1 Galagoides demidoff
AAAACTATAACTGAGAAAATGACATGAAGGCTGTGTTGATCAGTTTGATGGAAGTATTTCGTATTGCATGCGAAAACCCCACACTGTACCCCAGAAGTGCATTAATGTACATAGTTACCATTCAATAAAATTAAAAAAAAAATCACTCAGACCCTTAAAGTTAATGATTATAGAAACAATACAAGCTGATATGCTAACTCAGATAAACTGCTGGCGTCTTTGTTCCCCTCCTCAGCTTACGCTCTGGGCTAATGGGCAAATAGCCTTCAATAAAAGATGGGTGGAACTCACACACAGGGCCACCACCAGGACCCCACAAATGGGCAGTGGTCCCCTGTGCTTCCACCTTTGAAAGTTCTAGTCTCTGTGTATTGTCTCTTTTTCTCTCATCCATTCTAAGTCATTTCTAACTTTACATTTCTTCAGTCAGTTACCACCAGATCCACAGGTCTTAACAGACCCTGCCCCTAGGGCAGGACTCTGGCAAAGTAGTACTTCTAAAAAAAATAAAAGTCAACCTTCCATTTTATCCTACAATCCCATTACTAGGTACCTACCCAGAGAAGGAAAAAAAAAAAATTTTACCACAAGAACATTTGCACTACAATGGTTATTGCAGCTCAATGTACAACTGCCAAGACATGGAAGTAACCCAGTGCCCGTCAACTCATAAATGGACTAACAAACTATAGTCCATGTATACCATGGAGCACAATTCAGCCATCAGAAAAGATGGAGACTTTATATCTTTATCTTTTTTTTTTTTGCAGTTTTTGGCCAGTCTGGGTTTGAACCCACCACCTCCCATATAAGGGGCCAGTGCCCTATTCCTTTGAGCCACAGGGGCCACCCCAGGCTTTCTATTTTTTCTGTTTACTTGGATGGAGTTGAAACACATTCTTCTCAATAAAGTATCATACGAATGAGAAAACAAGTTTCTAATGTGCTCAATATTGATATGACACCTATATAGAAACAACTACACACACGTGCACACACAAAACACAAGTATATTCTAGCAACGGGGAGGAAAAAGGAGAGAGGGAAAGAGGGAAGGTAATTGGCAGGTTCTCATCTAATGTGCACAATGTGGGGGTGTTCAGCACGCCCCCTGCGTGAAGGGCTCAACTACAACTTGAACTTTAACTTAGAAACAAAAACAATGTAACTTGGTACCCTCATATTAATCTAATTAATTTTTTAAAAGATATAAAATGTGGTGTTTCTGATTTTCCATTATAATACATATTTATAGTGTTTAACAATAGAACACGAGTAAATGAATTGTGGTCCATACAAATAACAGAGTTTTATGCAGATGTGTTAAATTGTGCTCTCAAATAGTGTAAATTACTTGAAAAATAAAATATATAACTAAAATACGAAGAGGAACAAGATACGAATGCAATATTTACCAAATTTGTTAAATAGATACAGATTCAGAGTAAAAAGACATATAACCAAAATGTTACAGATTATCTATTTTAAACAAAAAACATTTTATTGCACATTTAGTTCATTTTTGTTGAATAGTAATCATAAAATATATAAACAAACAAAAAAAGAAAATCACCTAAAATTCTGTTGACTAAAGATGAACAATATTAACAGCTTTTGGACATTTTCCTATGTATGCCTCTATTTTCTAAATAGAAGTTGCATCATGCTGTGTATACTTTTTAACCTGATTTTACTATTTCTCAGTATTGCAAACTGTGGTGGAATGAAGATTCAAGTAATTATATCTTTGCATCTATAGTTAATAATCTTCTTAGAATAAATTCTTACAAATACATTTGTTGGTTTCAACTGTGTGTATACACATTTTTAGACTTTGTATGCATATCCATATATATACTATCCCACAAGTCATCACATAGAGAGAAAATGGGAAATGATAAATGTGTCTTTCTTTACAAAAATGTTCATTACAAACTTTTACAAAATATCCCCTAAGTGTTGACCAACTCTTTGTAAGATTTTGTAATGAATACGTTTATTTACACACATATATAATTAATTTTATATATAATTTATATAAATATAATTTTATGCATTAACTTGACCAAGCCACAAGTTGCCCAGATAGTTGTTCAAACATTATTATTCAGGATGTTTCTTTGAGGGTCCTTTTGAATGAATTTAACACACAAATCTATGGGCTGAGTAGAACAGATTCCCCTTTGTAACGCTGGTTCACCTCATTCAATCAGTTAAGGGGCTAAAGAGAACAAAATACCTCACTCACCAAGAAATTTCTCCTGCCTCACTGCCTTCAAGCTGGGACATTTTCCCACTCTGCTTTTAGACTCAAACTGAAACATCGGCTCTTCCTAGGTCTTAAGCCTGCTGGCCTTTGGACTGGAAGTACACCATCAGTGTTCCTGAGTCTCCAGTTTGCCACCTGAAGATCTTGTGACTTGTCAGTCTCCCTAATATCATGAGCCAATTTTTTTTTTTTTTTTTTGAGACGGAGCCTCAAGCTATCACCCTGGGTAGAGTGCCATGGCATCACAGCTCATAGCAACCTCCAACTCCTGGGCTCAAGCGAGTCTCCTGCCTCTGCCTCCCAAGTAGCTGGGACCATAGGCACCTGCCACAACGCCTGGCTATTTTTTGGTTGCAGCCATCATTGTTGTTTGGTGGGCCTGGGCTGGGGATTCGAACCCGCCACCTTAGGTGTACATGGCTGGTGCCTTAGCTGATTGAGCCACAGGTGCCGAGCCATGAGCCAATTTTTATAATAAATTTCTCTATATATGTAGTATACATGTAATACATATGCATACTTATATACGTGTATACACACACATGTACCCACACATCCTATTGGTTCTATTTCTCTGGAAACTGTGACTAATACATGGGCACTAAGAAGGGTACATAATTTATTCTGTCACCAGGAGCATATCAAAGTCCCAATCTGGCTGCACCAAGGCCAAAGCTACTTGTTATTAATTCTGTATATTTACCAATTAGATATAATAAAAACACTATCATGCTATTTTAATTTATATTTTTATTAACTAAAAATAAATATTTTTTAATCAATATTGTTTTACACTTAATGATCATTTTTATTTTTCTTCAATATGTTATCTTCATTTTGCCTATTTTTTAATTTATATGAATCTACTTTGTAAAGAAGCTTTATAAATCACAGATACTAATTTCTTGTGCTATATAATTGTCCTCAGTTTATTTTTGTTTTTCCTTTAATTCTGCTCATGTTTTATTATTTCATAAGGAAATTTTACATATTTAGGTATGCAGATGTAACATCTCTGTCCTTTATCATTTCTCGTGTGGCATATTATTTCTATAATAATTCTTCAATACAAGACTTGAAGTAGTTACTTATGTGACTTCTGGAACTTTTACTATATTGTTATTAATAATTGACGGCTTCATTTGGAGTTTATCTAGTCTAGAATGTGAGGTAGAGATCTAAGTCTTTTCCACATGTCACCTATGCTCTAACTCCACAAATCTGAGATGTTCGAGGTGACACACTGGCAGGTGCCATTCATTTCCATCAGGTTTAAGCATTAGCAAAATCAGGATATGTGACAACAATGTCTTCCTTCAGTTAGTCACGTATGACGTCTTAATTTATGTAGGCCTTTTTAAATCTACATTGAGCTGTATTAGCTATTGAACCTAGTATAGGGTTTGTCCATGGAGCCTTATTTTATCTAGTCAATTAGAAGTGCCAAAGACTTCATTTTACTTCATTATCTGGGCCAAAGCTGTTAGCAGACAAACATCAAAAATAGAGTCAGGCTATTCATCACAAATGCCCACTATGGGATGATTTAGAACAATGGGCACCGTGGTCAGGAAAATTGAAGCAAGGCAATTATTTCCATGGCTAAAGTGAGACATCCCTCTTGGTCCTCTATTTTACGCTCAGTAACTCCCCTAAGAGTACAGGGGGGTACCTTAATTTAAATTTAGTGGGATTTCCAGATATAACAGTAATTCAAGACCCATTAATTAGGCCATAAATTTAAGACACATCTCTGCCAATTGTCACATCCCAGCAGATGTCAAAGTGAATTTAAAACCTGTGTTTTACAGATACAATAGGCAATAGGCAGCCTTTTCATCTTTCTCTTACATAAATTCTTTTACCAGATCTTGATTTCCAGTTGAATCAAATCACAGACCCCGTTTCCCTGTCTATTTCCTCCCGCTGAGTGAAGAAGTTTTATTGTTTTATTTCCTTGGTTACAGAGCCCTGTGTCCAGTAGGGCCCGGCAGGGCACTCCTCTCTAAACTGCTCATCTTCCAGAGAGTATTAAATCAGTGCCATGACTTAGGGACCTCTCCCATGGTAAATGTTTCAATGGGTGTAGGGACTCTGAGATTAAGTTGAATGTGAATCAACCCTTGATATAGTGCAAAGGTACAGTACTTAATAGACCTCATGGCCCTTGTTCCTTATCTAATAAGGTGACAGCCCTCTCTGGACCTTTAAGAGAGTTGAATATAAAGCATTTCGGGTTGCTTGAGCTGGAGGTATAGGAAGCAGCAGCAGAGACATTTTAAAGCTTGGGGCGGGGGGGGGGGTCCTAGTGAGTTCTGTGAAGTTAGGAATGTGGATCTCAGCACACAACCCAGGGACTACTCTTCCTCACATGAGCAAACAACGAATGGGTCCGTGTACTGCACAGGGGGTTCACACCTGGTTGAGACACCCAACCAGTGGTCACAAGGTGAGAGTCGTTCCAGGAGCCCAGAGTAAGTGGTGGCTTATGCTAGACTTGAAACACACGGATAGGTCCAAGCCAAAACACAGGACTCAGGGCCACTTTCAGGAGGACTTCAGATTCCATACTCCTATTTCAAAAAGTCGATTATTAAAACTTCCAACATAATGAGTTTAATCTATCACAGACAGGTAGTGGAACTCGATAAATGTATGAGAGCAAAGTACAGTTCATCACGCAAGCTTACAGCCGGCGGGAACACAGCTCAGAACACAGATACAATAGGCAATAGGCAGGAAGCAGCAGCTCAACATGCACGCTCGCCCTTCGAGGGGGGGAAGGCAGTGAGCCAATCCAAGCAAGAGAAGAAAAACCCCCATCTCGGTGCCAACTATGTTGTTACTGCCCTGAAGAAAGCAGAGTCAACCCTCCACCCTACAGTGCTGAGGATAGCACAAAAAGGTCGACTAAGGGTCAACTATCTACATAAAAGGACTTTCTGGGGACCCCAAGGCAGGCACTACAGCTGAGCTGATAGGACTGATGTGAAAGGAGTCACGGGTGGCTTTCATCTTTACTATAGTTACAGGGTGGGGCCTGGGTAATGGTAGTTTTTGGCCAGGGCTGAGCCTAAACCTGCCACCGCCAGGATATGGAGCCAGCAGGCACCACACTGGGTGATGGTTCTTGAACCCAGGACAGGGTGTCTTTCCATAGCTTGGACCTCTCCAGCATCACCAGGGGAGGGGGTGCTCAAGGTTTAGGAAAGGGCAGGGCCTGGAAGCTGTCAGCAGGCAAACCTCAAACATGGAGTCAGGCTACTTATCACACTGTTTATTTTTCTTTTTGTTGTTTTTTGTTTGGTTGGTTGGTTGGGTTTTTTGTAATCGTCAATGCTTTTTACTTTCAAGATCCAAAATACATAAAATATCGTCAGGAGGATCAAATTTTCACTGCCATCAGATTTTTCTCACCTTAGCAGAGAAATTATCACATTGTTTTCAGACAAGTATTTTTCTTTTTGTTCCATTTCAGTTCCATTTTGTTATCAGTGTTATATAACGTGAGTACAAATTATTTGTGAAGGTTTCCATGTTTTTCTCTCCTATAGAATAATTCAATTGGTGTGCGAATTGTCTGCTCCTCCCCCTCCCCTCCCCCCACATTTGCTAGAATTTACATTTGAAAACTTATGGGTCATTTTTAGAGCTAGTTCTCTAACATCTAAATTTTCTCCTTGGTCATTGGTATTCTAAAGTTCTATTTTCACTTAGGGCAGTGTTTATTACTGTATATATTCCAGATTATTCTACATAGATCATTTATATTTTAAAAAAACAATACAAATTAGACCGCTTTCCAACTTTCTAAGTTTCTTTATATATTTGTGGGTGGTGGTACCTCCAGTTCATAATATTGAGTAAATGATAATCCTTATTCCTCAGATTTATTTATTTGATCTATTTCATTTATTTCCTGCTTCCCGTTCCTCTCTATCACATAGGAAAATATTCTAATGTGCTTGGTGCTTGTCTTTTATATGTTTATATTATTGGCTTTGTATTGTTTTGTGCATGCATTTTACTTTAATGGTGTTGTTCTACAGAAATAGTTCTGAATCTGACATTTTTAAAATGTTAAATTAAAATGGGGGTACAAATGATGAAGTTACATTGTTTGCATTTGTTAGGTGACATCCTAGCTGTAGTTGACACACCATGCACTTTCCTCCTGTAGTATGTGTAAAGCCTGGTGCTCTTTGATGTTTCCAACACCTGTGTGGAGTCTGTGTGGGCTCAGCTGTATGTGCTAGTTTGTCCCATTTGATTAGTAGGAGGAAGGGGGTTTCTTCCATCTGCTCCTGAGAGCTGCCTCCACAGCTTAGCTGGGCTCCTAGAGGGGAACTGATTCTTATTTTTACTTTCCCAAGGCATCAAAACTTGAAATAGGTTGTGAGATGAGTAGAAGAGTTTCTGGTTTATAATGGGCACTAAATATAATTTACAGAGTGATATAACAGAAAACTTGGAGCTGCTCATGGGGAGAGATTTAATACAATTTGGTGGAATTCCATTAGGGGTGTGAATGAGATATCTGGAAAGGACAGCAAAGGGACAAACAATTCTTCCTAGGCAGGTGGAAACTTCACCTGTAAGTAGGGCACATTTTTACAATCCCCATAGTAATAAGGTGTTCAGTTCAAAGTACCCTTTGCAGAAGTAAGGTGATCGTTAAGTCACAGCATCTCCAAGGGTACTAGTGAAATGCACAGATAGAAGGTTCCCTAATTCTTTCACACTTAGCCTTCACCACACTGTGTGCTTGTAGTTTCTCCCTTTTAAGGCAGCCATTTAATTTTCATTTTATTGTGAACTCACCCATATACAAATACCAGTTTCCAACCAATACAGTATTGGGGTTGTCCAAAAAATCCTTTGCAGCAGTAAGCTCTAGCTCGAAGTAGTGGTGTTCTTATCATGTGAGTATTATACAATCTTCATACTAACATTAAAATCCTGTCACCTCTTAGATTCTTTCTTGAATCTAAAATAAAATGAACTTGATCTATGTAACTATTTCTACCTAAAAAGAGAGAGTTTCCGGCAAAGAGAGGTGTAATAATTGGTTGGTATTCTCTCCACCTGTTATAGGTACAAGAAAATCTTGAAGATGTGTGATTAAAATTTCATTAGTAAAAATACTTACCCCTAGTTTCTTTGCTTTTTCTGTAAAATTTGTTGACACTGTTCCTAAAGCTGGATTTCTCGTTTGTGTATTTTCTTGACCCAGATGACTGCCAGCATTGATCCCTGGTGATGTGATGAAGGGAGGCTGTTCACCCTGAGCTTGGTTTCCTTTGTTTATTGAACCTGGAGGCTGTTGAAACCTGCGAGCCATAAAGCGGCTTGCTGGGTAAGGCTTGGGTATCATGCAATGAACGTTAGGGCAGCTCGTTGGCGTTGATGACATCATTGTGTCCCAAGTATTACAAAACACACCAAAGTGATCCATTCTCCCTGAAAAGAAACAAAAGAAAATCTTCTTAAATGTCAATACTGTATGCTGATGGAAGAGAGCAAGTGAGCAGACAATGGGCAATGACAACTAATATAAATATGATTCTCATTTGACACTGGAATCCTGTATCACCTATAATTTGGAATAAGTGAAGGAGGGGAAGATGATTTTCATTTGATTTTGTAAAGTGATTCCAATTTTCATTTGATTTTCTAAAGTGTACACATGGGAGTGTGTGTGTGTCTTCCCTATATCTGAAAGACAACAGAAAGAAGAGACTACGATTGCCAGCATAATACCCTTCCCAAAGATGTCTACATTCGAATCCAGGAACCTGTGAATACCGTAGGCTACATGGCAAAGGGGAATTGAGGTGGTGAGTGTCATTAAGATTGCTAATAAGCTACTGATCTTAAAATAGGGAGATTGTGCTGATTATTGGGTGGGCCCGATGTGATGACAAGGGCCCATTACAGTATAAGAAGGAGGCAGAAGAAAGTAAGAGAAAGAGAAGATTCTACGGAAGTGGGGTTGGAGAAATGCTGTACTGCTGGCCTTGACGATAGAGGAAGGCATGTGTAGGCCAAGGAATATGGCTGGCTTTTAGCAGCTGGATAAAACAGAGAAACAGATCCTTCCTTAGAGCTGCCAGAAAGGAACACAGCTCTCCTGAGACCTGGCCTTAGCTGTGCAAAGATAGTGTTGAATTTCTGACCTTTATCTGAAACATCAGATAAAAAAAAGTGTGCTGTTTTAAGCCAGTAAGTTTGTGGGAATTTGTTACAACAACAAATAGAAGACTAATACACGTACAAGAATCACTAATACAATGGGATGGCAAGGAAAGCAGGCCAAGGTGAAAATGATTTTTTAGTAATTGGAAAAGTAGATAATTTGTATGTAGCCACTTAAGTTAATTCTCTTGTTTTTTGAGAAAATGACTCGAGATCTCTTATTCATATCTGCCCCTGTGAAAGTTTAAAGCATCTCGAGCCCCATGTGGCCAAGGGAAATTTTGTTGGAATAAACCAGCACAACTAGTTATGGACAAGAATTACATATAATCCTTGGAAAAAATCATGACACTTAAAAAAATTGTCTTTGGTGTTTTTAGATTCCTGTTGTTGAAACCTTGTTTCCCAAGCTATTTTCTTGTACTTCATGAATATCAAGAAAGTAGCAGTAATAAATACCCTCATGCTTGGTATGAAGTATGAATAATATGAATAACCTGTTGGTACATTGCGCACTGGTGTTTTAACAGGGACACTTATTCAGAACCTGTGCTCATAGAATCCTGAAATTTCAAGGTAGGAAGGAACTCTTCCAATTATCCTGTCTCACATACCTTGGTTTACGGATGTGAAATTGAAGCTGAGAGGAGTTAAAGGACATGATCAAGGCTATACAGAAATTTGTGTGGTACCGATAGGACTCAGCAATGGAACACTTGACAATTAGTTCTGCGTCCCCCACTGCAGCCACACAGCTTCCCTGTGAACTCTTGCAGCTTGTCCTCCAGCCAACTCAGTGACAGGGCATCAACTCAGCTCTTACAACAACCCAGCAACAAAACTGAATTATAAATCAGATTGATGACTTCTCGGTGACTCAGTAATTACCTTAGTAAGGCCTCTCCTTAGCAAACCTCAGGTGAACTGTCTTGAGAACTAACATTTATTAGACACTGACTATGGTCACAATAGGGGCTATGGATTTTCACGTTTAGATGTGTGAATTTGGGGTTAGAGTCTGGTTTTGACATCAGCTACAGTCTTTGCCAAGTTTCTTAACCCATCCTTGCCTTGTTTTCTGTTTGTAAAGTGGGACAAATAAGAATACCTTCCTTATAAGGACACTCTGAGTATTAAAGAGTTATTCTATGCAATGTTCTCAGAATAGTGCCTGTGATAGCTACCCAGGTTGACTGTATTATGCTATGTTAAGTGATGGAAAAATTCTCTCTCTTGCTCTTTATTAGACCCTCATGAGGTAGGTACTATACTAATATCATCCTTGTTTCGCAGTGAGACAACTGAATCCCGAATCTATACTCATGACCCTTACCCTAAGATGCTAGATACAGCTGAAAATGGCTGAAAACTGGGTGAAGAGTGAGAAAATGCATTTCTGAAATATCTGATTGCAAACCGATTATTTCTTCAAAATGGAAACAAATTTTAGCAAAAGCTTATTTTAATAAGGAAAAACAAACAGTTTCCTAGCTGTGAATCTTGGAGTGATTCCCTATAACTCTAAAGTAACATTTGAGAACATGACGTCATGCACCCTGTGGATCTGGTTACTGTGGCCAAATGTTGCTCCAGCCCTCTTTCCTAATCCTTAATCTGCCACTTCACTATCTCTGGGGCTTTGAATAAGTCTCTTAATCTGCATTCTATTTTGTGCTTATGTCTCAACTGTAAAATAACAGATGACCCCACTTAAAGGAGTTGATATAAAGACCAAATGATCCTAACTTGAGTCGCTCTTTTGGAACAGTGCCTGGCACATGGCAGGTGCTTGGTAGAAGGTAGTTATTATTTTGTTATTAGAGCCCAGAGTCTTATATCTTGTTTTAAGCAGTAGATGTGGCCATGTGAAAAGTTTATTCAAAGGGTTGAACTTCAAAAGAATACCAAGACATAAGAGATAGAAGATGGAGGCTCAGGGTACAGTAAATAATCAGAAGAAGAATTTTCTTGAAAGGGATACAGTTGAACAGTTCTTCATCTTTCTGCAAGTGTATGATTTCATTACCTTCTCCTCTGCTGTTAAGCATTTGCATTTTTTTTGTCTTTTGAGAAATTTGATAAGAAAAGTTCAAGACGATTATTCATCAACAATTTCTCATTTCATATCTGCTATTTAGTTTCTGGACAAAGATCTATACATTTCAAAAAGAACCCAGGTTAGCAACAGCTAAGTCTATAAAATTATGGCTCATCTCAAGATACATTTTTATGGGGTCAAGTTCTGGTTTCATAAAAACAATCAAAGATCTGAGCCACCTCCAATCTTTTTAGTTTATACCAAAATGACTTAATGTGTGAACAACTAACATGCTTGAGAGGATAACTGATTATTCCATTGAAATGGGGATAATCCTGTAAATGATACAAGAAGAGGGACACTAATTAATAGATTCTTTTAATAGATTTCTACCTCTGGACTTAATGCAATTTTCCTCTTGACAGTTGGTAAGATATTTACCATCAGTCATCTTTTCTAAAATTAGAACAACTGCCATTATTTTAAGGACAAGAAATACATAAAAAATAGAAGATCCCATTAGATCAAAGGAATGAGATTATAGTGGTAAAAGAAAAGCTCCCCATTTGTGCTTTGATTAAATTTCAAATAAATATTACTAATAAAAATTCAAAAGTTTTACTTTTTCTCCTTTCTTTCTCCCTTGCTGTCACATTAAATTCAGTTTTAGCAGAGTGAAGATGACTGCTCTCTTCGAGAATATCTAATAGCGTATCGTGCAACGTACACAGCAGACGTAGAACGGAATTGTTTCCACAAAATCACCTGAGAAATCCACAGGTATACAGATACATGAACTTCCCCAAAATGATGACTAGTGAAAATGAATGATTTTTCCCCCATCTTTTTTTTTTTTTGGCCAAAATGAAGTACCTGAATTAAAATGTACTACAAAACCAAGTGCTTGGGCATTTCTGCTGTGCTATGTAGGGCTCTGGTAGCCACCTCATCATCCGGGCATTGCCACCTCTGTTGACGACTGTTCCTGGAATGGCATAAGTTGGACCCACAATGTCTCATTTCTTAGCACTAGCTTTTGAAGTTTCTTTCGTGCAGTCCCTTTTACCACTTTTCTAGCAGCTGACTTTTTCATTCCTTTCCTACTTCCTTTTTTTCCTGTTTCACTCATCTCACGGCTTTATAGTCCCACATTTGTCTACTGACCCCAACACAGACACAAGAATTTGTTTTGTCTCCCCAGCCTAGAGGATGGAATATGTCCAAGACAAAGATACACCACCCCTCTTTGTGCCCCTTGATCTGGGCAAAGAGACAGGCAAGGAAGTTTCAGTGGACTTACCCTATTCCTTTGCCACCTCTGTAATTTCTCTCTTTCTCTTCTCCACCCTCTGTGCCAGTGTCAGCTATTTACCTGAGTTTTATAGGTCCCCTTTACTTCCTGTTTCAAGCCAAACTATGTCCTATATACATATAATTCCAAAGTCCCTTTATTAGGTTGACACTCTTTCACCCCGGCTGAATACCTAGGCTCATTTGTAAATTTTGCAATATTCTCTGCTTTCACATCTTCCTCTTGTTTGGACTGTTCTCACTGTTCTGAGAACTTTGCATAGAATAACTCTTTAATACTCAGTGTCCCTATACGGAAGATATTCTTATTTGCCTAATTTTACAAACAAAAAAGAAACAAGAAGAAGTTGTGAAAACACAGAATACTGGGAGGCCTGTTCTAATGCCCCCCAAACACTGTTGTATTTGGATTTTGCCTATTAATTTAGTGTAATTTTTCTCATTAGCTTTCTCAGTAGCTTTTTGATACTGAGTGACTCACTGCAATGTCATGTTGAATTTTAGTGCCTCTTAAATCAAACAAACAAAATTGGAAAATATAGATAATAAAACAGAAGGTAAAAGAAGCACTCATAGTCCCACCACCCAGACCCATAATTATAGTATCTTCACTTAGATCTGTAACCTTTTGAGTGTAAATATAGATAATATAGATAGATATAAATATAGAATGTTTTACACAGAGTTTGTGAAATCACTAGGTTGGAATCATATATTTTATAATCCTTTTAACTTAATGTCTTATGAAAAGATTTTCATGTCAATAAATGTAATTATTGATAGTGGCAAGCCATTTCATTTTTTGGAAGTCTCCAGTTGCATTATAATTATTTAGTTTTGGTACTATTTCACAGGTACAAATGAGTACTTTAAGACCAGAGATCCTCAGGGCCAGGGGGTGACATTTACCCTCACCTCTATGCCTGTGGATGGCACAGTGTCTCACACATGGTAAGATTCATTAAATACATGTTGAATCGGTTAGTGCAGATTCTTTATCCCCGGTTTTACCATTTTTCTGTTTACAATTGAAGATTTTTGTTCTCTTGTGGGGTTTTTTTGTGTGTATTTTTCTAAAATAAAAAATAAAAAATGTCCTGCAGATTTTATTAAGGTTGTGAGCTGAAGAAAGTGACAGCTTCAGGCAGTAATATTGTTCAAGGCTAAAAATAATTAAAGGAACAAGAAGTCAGCATTGTTTTAAAAAGAACACAGAATTTCTATAGTCCCAGCTACTTAGGAGGCTGAGGCAAGAGAATCACCTAAGCCCAAGAGCTGGAGGTTGCTGTGAGCTGTGATGCCACGGCACTCCACTGAGGGTGACAAAGTAAGACTGTCTCTAAAAAAAAAAAAAGACAAAAACAAACAAACAAAAAAACACAGAATTATCTTGACTAGCAAAGTGTCACATGATAGACCGAAATCATGTTATCCAGGAAGCAGGAAGAGAAAGTTGAAAGTGAACAATGTGCTTTTAAACCCCGAATTCCCTCCCTTTTCCAAGCAGCCTTCCATACCCACCTCCATGCAGTAAATCTTTTGTCATAAGTTTTCTTTTTTTTTTTGAGACGGAGCCTCAAGCTATCCCCCTGGGTAGAGTGCCATGGCATCACAACTCATAGCAACCTCCAACTCCTGGGCTCAAGCGAGTCTCCTGCCTCCGCCTCCCAAGTAGCTGGGACCACAGGTGCCCGCCACA
>CAUYQV010101973.1:0-10033 GCA_963574575.1 Galagoides demidoff
TTGGAGTGTGCTCCTCATTCTTCTCTCTTGGCTCTGCTCCAGACCATCAGCTAAGTAGCTAAACTTCTGTCCTTTCAGCCTCCTTCTGGAGGGGAGCTTCTGTAAAAAGCTGGCTGCAGTCCGCCATCTTGGCTCCGCCCCCTGGTTTGAAGATAGACAAATTTAAAAATATGTTCATATATTTAAGGCTCAATATCATAAAAGTGACAAAATTGCTAAAACATAACCTAATTAATCAATATAATTCCAAAAATATTAATAGGGTTTTTTAAGGAACTTGTCAAGAATAATTAGAATGAGCATAACCATAAAATAACAAGGTGGATAAATAGATTATATCAGTTATCAGGCTATATTATGTAGTTACACTAATTTTAATGAAGTATATTTACATTGGGATAGACAAATGGACCAATGAGACATAATAGAGGGCCCAGAAACAAAGAGTCACATGATTATGGCATGTTCACATACACTTTAGAGAGATTGTTTGAATCAGCTGAAAAATGATAGACTAAACAAAATCAGTGCTGGGAATATTTTCTACATAAAAATAGTTATAAGTGGATTTCAACGTTGCTAAAAGTAAGCTTCATGGGTATTAGATAACTAAACGTAAAAATAAAACTGCTAAGTAATTAACAAGATATATAGGGAAACATTTTATACCTTTGTAGCAAGAAAGAAGTCCTAGACATATTGAAGAGAGATCACAAACACACACACACACACACAGACTGCTAAACTTAATTAAATTTGCCAAAATGAAAGTGTTCTGTGTATCATAAGGCAATAGACAAGGAGGAGATATTTTAAAACATATAAACAAATAAGGTTTAGTGTCCATGAAATATGCTAAGAAATGTAAAGAATTTTTTTTTTTTTTTGAGACAGAGCCTCAAGCTATCTCCCTGGGTAGAGTGCCATGGCATCACAGCTCATAGCAACCTCCAACTCCTGGGCTCACGCGAGTCTCCTGCCTCCGCCTCCCAAGCAGCTGGGACCACAGGCGCCCGCCACAACGCCCGGCCATTTTTTGGTTGCAGCCATCATTGTTGTTTGGCGGGCCCAGGCTGGGGATTCGAACCCTCCACCTCAGGTGTACGTGGCTGGCGCCTTAGCCGATTGAGCCACAGGTGCTGAGCCAGCTTATAGATTTTCAGTGGAAAGGTATAGCTGTCAAATCAGACAGTTGGAGATCTCTTAGGTACCTTTATGTTGCAATAATGCTGAAAGTGGCAGATCATTAAGACTAAGTAAATAACAAATCCTTTGAAATGACAATCCTGCAGTTTCAGAATTTTTACAGACAATTCAAGGAAATCACTATAGTTATTGAAACTGTGAAAACTGATTATTAAATTGCTATCATTCTAAAATCATGAACTTTACTTTTTTTTTTCTTTTTTAAGAGACAGTCTCATTTTATCACCCTTGGTAGAGTACTATGACGTCACAGTTCACAACAACCTCCGACTCCTGGGCTTAGGTGATTCTCTTGCCTCAGCCTCCTGAGTAGCTGGGACTACAGGCGCCCCCCCACAATGCCCAGCTATTTTTTTGTTTCAGTTTGGCTGGGGCTGGGTTTGAACCCACCACCCTTGGTATATGGGGCCAGCGCCCTACTCACTGAGCCACAGGTGCCACCCCACTTTTTTTTTTTTTTTTTTTAATAGAGACAAAGTCTCACTTTATCACCCTTGGTAGAGTGCTGTGTCATCACACTGCTCACAGCAACCTCCAACTTCTGGGCTTAGGTGATTCTTTTGCCTCAGCCTCCTGAGTAGCTGGAACTACAGGCACCTGCCACAACGTCTGGCTATTTTTGTTGCAGTTTGGCTGAGGCTGGGTTTGAACCCGCCACCCTCGGTATATGAGACCAGTACCCTACCACTGAGCCAGAGGCACTGCTTGAACTTCACTTTTTGCAATAAAACTTCAGAGGAAGCCAGGCATGGTGGCCTGTAATCCTAGCACTCTTGAAGGCCAAGGCACGTGGATTGCCCTGAGCTCACAGGGTCAAGACCAGCCTGAGCAAGAGTGATGCCCCATCTCTAAAAATAGCCAGGTGTTGTGGTATAGTTCCAGCTACTTGGGCAGCTGAGGCAAGAGAATTGCTTGAGCCCAAGAGTTGGAGATTGCTGTAAGCCATGATGCCATAGCGCTCTACTGAGGGTGACAAAGTGAGATTTTGTCTCCAAAAAAAAAAAAAAAACCTTAATAGGATCAAGTGATATTTACTGACTGCAAATTATATTTCTGTTTTTCCATTTTTTTTTTTGGCCAGGGCTGGGTTTGAACCTGCTACCTCTAGTATATGGGGCTGGTGCCCTACTCCTTTGAGCCACAGGCGCTGTCCCTAATTAATTTTTTTTTATTTATTATTTATTTATTTTTTGAGACAGAGCCTCAAGCTGTCCCCCTGGGTAAAGTGCCATGGCATCACAGCTCACAGCAATCTCCAACTCCTGGGCTCAAGCGAGTCTCCTGCCTCAGCCTCCCAAGTAGCTGGGACCACAGGCACCCGCCACAACGCCCAGCTATTTTTGGTTACAGCTGTCATTGTTGTTTTGGCAGGCCGGGGCTGGATTCAAACCCTCCACCTTAGGTGTATGTGGCTGGCACCTTAGCGACTTGAGCCACAGGCGCCAAGCCATCTATTTTTTTTAAATAATGAAAAATCAAAGGCTGGGCACAGTGACTCATGCCTGCAATCCCAGCACTTGGGAAGCTGAGTAGATTGCCTGAACTCACAGGTTCAAGGTCAGACTGAACCAGAGACCCTGTCTCTAGAAAGTAGCTAGGTGTTGTGGCAGGCACCTGTAGTCCAAGCTGCTTGGGAGGCTGAGGCAAAAGGATCGCTTGAACTCAAGAATTTGAGATTGCTGGCTCGGCGCCTGTGGCTCAAGCGGCTAAGGCACCAGCCACATACACCTAAGGTGGTGGGTTCGAATCCCCAGCCCGGGCCCGCCAAACAACAATGAAGGCTGCAACCAAAAAATGGCCAGGCGTTGTGGTGGGCGCCTGTAGTCCCAGCTACTTGGGAAGCTGAGACTCGCTTGAGCCCAGGAGTTGGAGGTTGCTATGGGCTGTGATTCCATGGCACTCTACCCAGGGGGATAGCTTGAGGCTCTGTCTCAAAAAAAAAAAAAAAAAAAGTTTGAGATTGCTATGAGCTGTGATGCCATAGCACTCTACCAAGGGTGACCAATTGAGACTCTGTCTCAAAAAAAAAAAAAAAAAAAGAAAAATCAGACAAACAGGAAAAATATTATATTATTATTATTATTATTTTGAGACAGAGTTTCATTTTGTTACCCTAGGTAGAGTGCTGTGGCATCATACCTCACAGCAACCTCAAACTCCTGGGCTCAAGTGATCCTCTTCCCTCAGCCTCCTTAGTAACTGCTGGATTACGTTGCAGTCTCACTCTAGCACAGTCTGATCTTGAACTCCTGAGCTCAGACGATCCACCCACCTCAGCCTCCCAAAGTGCTGGGATTTCAAGTATGAGCCACTGCGCCTCGCTTATAAAAATGCTTTCAAACATAAAAATTGTATAGTGTCTATAGAGGAAGAAGAATGGCATTATAATTTCCAAATTAAGATCTTTTCACATGTTTTTATTTTTATTTATTTTGTTTTATTTATTTATTTATTTATATTTTTTTGAGACAGAGTCTCAAGCTGTTGCCCTTGGTGGAGTGGCAACTCTACCAGCAGCCTCCAACTCTTAAGTTCAAGTTATCCTCTTGTCTCAGTTTTTCTATTTTTATTAGAGACAGGGTCTTGCTTTTGCTCAGGCTGGTCTCAAATTCCTGGGCTCAAGCAATCCACCCACCTCAGCCTCCCAGAGTTGCTAGGATTATAGGCAGGAGCCACTGTGCCTGGCCTTTTCACATGTTTTTAAATGGATAATGATGAGGTATCTAATCACTATAGTATTTCAATTCCACTAGATACCAGACTTTTGAAAGAGTGATACAGCTTTATTATGAAATGTAAGTATGTATCATATTCCAGAAATTATGTTCATTGGGATGATTTAAAACTACAATGAAAGATTTTTTTTTTTTTTAGAGACAGTCTCACTTTATTGCTCTCAGTAGAGTGCCATGGCATCACACAGCTCACAGCAACCTCCAACTCCTGGGCTTAGGCGATTCTCTTGCCTCAGCCTCCCCAGTAGCTAGGACTACAGGCACCTGCCACAACGCGCAGCTATTTTTTTGTTGCGGTTTGGCTGGGGCTGGGTTTGAACCCACCACCGTCGGTATATGGGGCCGGCGCCCTACTCACCAAGCCACAGGCACCGCCCCACAATGAAAGTTTTTTTGTTTTGGGGTTTTTTTTTTGAGATAGCCTCAAGCTGTCACCCTGGGTAGAGTGCTATGGCATCAGAGCTCACAGCAACCCCCAACTCCTGGGCTCAAGCGATTCTCCTACCTCCGCCTCCCAAATAGCTGGAACCACAGGTGCCCGCCACAACGCCCGGCTATTTTTTGGTTGCAGCCGTCTTCGTCGTTTGACGGGCCCGGGCTGGATTCGAACCCACCAGTTCAGGTATGTGGCTGGTGCCTTAGCCGCTTGAGCCACAGGCACCGAGCCTACGATGAAAGATTTTATGTCAATTTAAAAGTATAGGGATGATGCAGGCCTTCAAAATTCGTTTATAGGGTCCATGAGTAGGAAGACTTAAAGGCCACTATGCAGAAGTCTGTATGAGCTTTAGGATCTGGATGGATTCTAATTTATTAATCTATCTTGATCAATGTACAGATGAAAGACTAAGGGCTTTATTGTTAGGAATCTGATTGATTATCTAACCCATCTTGATCAATTTACAGAGGAAATTAATGTACTAGAGACCAGGGAGGGTTAGTTGATTTTCCCAAAGTCACACAGTTGGGCTTAGAACCTAGGTGTCTTTGCTTGCTCATTCTTTTCACTGCTTCCTCTGTGCTCAGAAATCCCACCACCAGTTTTGAATAATGAGGAAGAAAAACACAAAGTGATTGTAAACCAGTCATTGAATAACAGGGACTTCTCCTCGGGTAGGTTGCTCTCTAGCCTGCCACTTCAACCTCAGCAGTCAGGCTGGGAGGCCAGGGCTTGCATGGGGCAGTCCCTAGGCCCAGGGTAGTTGGTTTTGATTTATTCCTGACTAGGAGTTTCTTTTCCAGGGTCACCTCTACCCCTTGTCACCTAAGAGTAAACCTCATCTTTAGGGATCTGAGGGTGCAGCATGAGCCATCACTATCTTATAAAAGATGCCTCCCCTAGGACACTTGAGTTTCATCTCTTAATCATCATAATGAATGAATAGTGCCCCTTCAGAGGTGATGACTTTTACAGTGCACAAGGTCCAGTTTATACAAAAGCCCTGGGCCAAACTAGCCCCTCGTAGTCCCTTGGTCCAGATAGGAACTGGGGCAAAGCCAAGCCAGGGGGCTACAGTGAAGTAGAAACTACTTGCTATGCCTCACAAGGCCTGAGCTGGACAGAGTGCTATGCAAACACCTTGCTGCGCCCTGTAGTGGAGGGCTCTTGTGCTTAGAACCTCAGAAAGGTAAGAGCACACTGATGATAAAATAGACGTAGCTTTCTTTTTAATGACTTACAAAGTTTGGTTAGTTTTATCTTCATGACCTCTGGTTTCCCTGTGGAGCAAATACATGGTAGAGTTGGGGTGGGGGTAAGGGACTCTGGCTGACCAAAGACAGGCAGACCCAAGCAGGTTATGGGCAAGGACAGCCCTGAAGGGCAGGCCTGGCCCTGAAACATGAACAAGAAGATAGTTGGAGCCGAGGACACAAGGCTGACAGGAAAGGACACAGGCTGTTGTCAGGATACACACTACCACACACTTGAGGCCAGGACCCTGCTGACACAGCAGCCCTCCACCCTGGCCCCTTACTGCCCTCCGCCCCTCTCCCCCGCCTGCCAGCTGCCAACAGGGCTCTGCCCTGTGTCTTCCACACCTGTCACTGCCTGTCCTTGTCCGGGGGGGCCCCATCAGCCCCTCCTCAGCTGCCCAACAGAGAAAGCAGTTAGTGGGGAGGGGAGGGAACATGGAGCGGGGGCCGGTGGTGGGGGCAGGGTTGGGAGCTGGAGCCCGAATCCGGGCATTGCTGGGCTGCCTGGTCAAGGTGCTGCTCTGGGTGGCCTCTGCTTTGCTATACTTCGGTAGTGAACAGGCTGCCCGCCTCCTGGGCAGCCCCTGCTTACGGCGCCTCTACCATGCCTGGTTGGCGGCAGTGGTCATCTTTGGGCCCCTTCTGCAGTTCCATGTCAACCCTCGGACTATCTTCGCCAGCCACGGGAACTTCTTCAACATGTGAGTCCACTCAAAGCTGTGGGAGCCGGCTCCCTGCACTCTGGGATCCCAGCTCCTTTCTCCAGGCTTCTGTCCTCCTGCCAGTCTGAACACTAAAAATAGGCTAGGAGGTTGAGGACAAGGCTGGAGACAGGGGGAGGGGAATGGAGTCATGGGGTACAGGGGAAGTCAGGAGCAAGACTGAAGAGGAAATGTGGACCCTAGATGCTGAATGGTCCTCCAAGGAGATGGCAAAGTTTATATGGCTGGGGGTTGCGAAGGGCACCCAAAAGGCAATCAATGATGTGTATGTAGGACTGGAGACAGAGCAAGGATGGAAGTACAGACCAGGGTGGGAAGACAGGGTTGGGGGTCTCAGTAGCCTCCCCTCTTCTCTGCCTACAGAAAGTTTGTGAATTCAGCCTGGGGCTGGACCTGCACCTTCTTGGGAGGCTTCGTGTTGCTGGTGGTGTTCCTGGCTACACGGCGCGTGGCAGTGACCGCCAGGCACCTGAGCCGACTGGTGGTGGGGGCGGCCGTGTGGCGGGGGGCTGGCCGGGCCTTTCTGCTCATTGAAGACCTGACTGGCTCCTGCTTTGAGCCTCTGCCCCAGGGCCTGCTGCTCCATGAGTTGCCAGACCGCCGCAGCTGCCTGGCAGCCGGCCACCAGTGGCGAGGCTACACGGTCTCCTCCCATACCTTCCTCCTCACCTTCTGCTGCCTGCTGATGGCTGAGGAAGCAGCGGTGTTTGCCAAGTACCTGGCCCACGGGCTGCCTGCTGGGGCCCCCCTGCGCCTCGTCTTCCTGCTCAATGTGCTGCTGCTGGGCCTCTGGAATTTCTTGCTGCTCTGTACTGTCATCTATTTCCATCAGTACACTCACAAGGTGGTGGGTGCTGCAGTAGGCACCTTCGCCTGGTACCTCACCTATGGCAGCTGGTATCATCAGCCCTGGTCTCCAGGGAGCCCTGGCCATGGGCTCTTCTCCCGCCCTCACTCTAGCCACAAGCATAACTGAAAGAAATAAAAGCCTTCAGGCCTGGCTTTGGCTCCTCTCATCATTTGGTTGGGGCCTGGAAGGGGTAGAAAGAGAGTCTGGTAGTAACTAGGGCTCCTTAGCCATTCCTTGCTGTCATCAGTCTTGAATGTCCTTCCTTATCTTTGACCTCCATCCTTCCTGCTATCATTTTAACCTCTATAAAGACTTTGAGCTGAGTCTGTGCCGTTGAGGAATGGCACTCCTAAGGCAGGTAACAGCACCCTTAGGTGTGGGCATCATTCTTACTGAGCAGGTACTCCATCTCCAGCCTAGAGGGTTTGTTTTTCCTGCCTTCCCCACTGAATCTTCAGCCCACCTTCCTCAGGTGACCACCTATCTGGGCACTCCACCCAGGGACCCTTCCTACTGTCTTCTCATACAGTGTCTTCCCCATGGAGGCCTGTGTCATATTCACATGGCATGTCTTATAGTTCCATGCCATATGAATAACACGGACAAGAATTCTACTGTTTGGGGGCATATGAGCTAGCAGGAGAAGGCAGATAATAAACACACAAATAATAATAGCAAACACTTGAACTGTGTGTATACTCTGTGCCAAGCACTATTCTAAGTATCTGTAAGTTCTTTACATAAATTGACACGTTTAACATTGTGGTGGGCGCCTATAGTCCCAGCTACTCAGGAGGCTGAGGGAAGAGAATCGCCTAAGCCCAAGAGCTGGAGGTTGCTGTGAGCTGTGATGCCACGGCATTCTACCGAGGATGACAAAATGAGACTCTGTCTCTAAAAATAAATTAATAGATTAATTAATTAACACATTTAGTCTCACAGTACCAGAACTATGAGGTAGTAGTGTTCCCATTGTACAGTTGCAAAAGCCAAAGCACAGAGGTTAAGTGACTTGCTCCCAGCTAATAAACAGAGAAGATTACAAATCCAGGCAATATGGGTGTATTGTCCATTTTCTAAACCAGCGGTTCTCAACTTGTGGGTCAGGGTCGAATGACCCTTTCATAAGGGTCACCTAAGACCATCCTGCATATCAGATATTCACATTATGATTCATACCAGTAGCAAAATTACAGTTATGAAGTAGCAACAAAAATAATTTTCTGGTTGGGGATCACCACAACATGAGGAACTGTATAAAGGGTGGCGGGATTAGGAAGGTTGAGAACCACTGTCTAAAGGATAAGCAACCTAAGGCTCTCTGGTGGCCAGTTTCTGTATTGCCTTCAAACTAAGAAGGGTGATTACATTTTTCTTTTTCCTTTTTCTTTTTAAAAAATCTTTCCCTTACTGATACATTGTTATATGATTGAAAAAATATTAAAGAAGGATATTTCATGACACATGAAAATTATGTGAAATTCAAATTCCAGTGTCTATAAATGAGGTTTTATTGGAACTCAGCCAATTAATTTACATATGGCTACTTTCTGCTACAATGGCAGAGTTGAGTAGTTGATATAGACATTGTAAGGATCCACAAGCCTAAAATATTTACTATCTAGTCCTTTACAGAAAAGTTTCCCAAAATCTATTTTAGATCAGTACACAATCCTGTTTCAAAAACAAAATAAGGCAAAAAATGGCTAGTATCAGATATTTAAAAGTCCCATGAATGTAGTAAAACAGCGTGATTTGTAATAGAGAGACTTGGAAGAAATTACTTTATAAAGAATGATCCAGGGTGGGAAGCGGTGGCTGATGCCTGTAATCCTAGCACTCTGGGAGACTGAGGTGGGTGGATAGCCTGAGCTCAGGAGTCTGAGACCAGCCTGAGCAAGAGTGAGAGACTCCCTCTCTAAAAAATAGCCGGGCGTTGTGGTCAGGGCTTGTAATCCCGGCTACTAGGGAGGCTGAGGCAAGAGGATCTCTTGTGCCCAAGAATTTGAGGTTACTGTGAGCTATGACAGCAAGGTACTCTAATGAGGGGGATAAAGTGAGACTCTGTCTCTAAAAAAATGATGGAGACAGTTCTCTCTGAAGAGGTGACATTTGAGCTGAAAACCTAAGTAACTCCACTCAGGAAGGGCGTTAAGACAAATCGATTAGCAAAGCAAATCATTCCAGAGGCAGGAATGAACCTCAAGCCTTTGAGAAACAAATGAAAGCCCGAGTTTTTGCAAGTGTAATAAAAGAGATGGGATGCATTAGGAAGTGAACTTACAGGCGAGACAGATGCCAGGCAGGCCCAGAAGAAAAAACCCTTGAATTTCATTATAAGGATAACAGAAAACTGAGAAAGGGTTTTAAGGAAGACAGAAGCATAAGCATGAACCCCCTACTCCGTGAGAGCGGATTAAATAATAGGAGAATGGAGTCCGCGGCAGGGGTCCAGGAGAGAGCTGACTGGGGCTCAGATAGGGATGATGCCAGCTCTGAGGGTTGCTGCAGGGGCCAGAGGACGCCCATGGAGCCAAGGAGCCCATGCTGGTACAGCTAGGAAAGAGGCCAGCTCTTGACCATCGCTGACGAAAGACGGGAAAACCCTCAAGTAAGGCTTATCACTATCCCAAGAAGAGCAAGGAAAGAAGAGAACCAGTGGTGAGTCAGTGGGGAGGTAGGAGGCGGGGAGGCGGGAGGTGGAAGGTGGAGCCTGCAGAGATGGGCGTGGGCGGTGAGAGCCCAGCGCAGGGAGGCGGGGGGGGGCGGGGCGGGGCGGGGCGGGGCGGAGGCAGCAAGCAGAGTCCAGAGCCGGGCTGAGGAGT
>CAUYQV010101978.1:0-31023 GCA_963574575.1 Galagoides demidoff
GGCGCCTGTGGTCCCAGCTACTTGGGAGGCGGAGGCAGGAGACTCGCTTGAGCCCAGGAGTTGGAGGTTGCTATGAGCTGTGATGCCATGGCACTCTACCCAGGGGGATAGCTTGAGGCTCCGTCTCCAAAAAAAAAAAAATTTTTTTTAAGAAAACTGCATTTTAAGATGGGAAAGGCTGGCCTACTTAGGTAAAAATAAAAACCTTAGAAGCCATAAAATAACATGAATTGCCTAGAACCCAAACTTAAAGATTTTTTTTTTTTTTGAGAGTCTCACTTTGTAACCCTCAGTAGAGTGTGGTGGCGCTACAGCTCACAGCAACCTCAAACTCTTGGGCTCAAGCAATCCTCTTGCCTCAGCCTCCCAAGTAGCTGGGAGTATAGGCACCTGCCTCAATGCCTGGCTATTTTTAGAAACAGGGTCTCCCACTTTCTCAGGCTGGTCTCGAACCTGTGAGCTAGGCAATCCACCTGCTTTGGCCTCCCAGAGTGCTAGGATTACAGGCATGAGCCACTGTGCTTGGCCTAAACCTAAAGCTTTTGTATGATCTGAGATGTCATAAACAAGAGCAAAGGATGAATGATAATCTGGTATAAAGAAAAAAATCTCTACACAGTACACATGTACAGCAGACAAAGTAGCTCCTATGTATTAGTGGTTACACAAAAGGCAACAACTGAAAAATGGACAAGACCATTTTTATGACAGCTCACGCTATAATCTTAGCACCTTAGAAGCTAAGGCAGGATTGTAGCCTGGACAACATAGCAAGACTCTGTCACTACGAAATGTAAGAAAAATTAGCTGTTGTGTGGTGACACACATCTATAGTCTCAGCTACTTGGGAGGCTGAAGCAAGGACCGGTTGAGCCAGGAGTTGGAGGCTGCAGTGAGTGACAATCATGCCACTGCATTCCAGCTTGAATCACATAGATCCTATCTCAAAAAAAAGAAGAAAGAAAGATGAACAGACTATAATCAGGCAAGTTACCAAAGAAACATATATAGCCAATTAACACAAAGATGCTACTAAGAAAATACAAATTAAAGTGTGACCATATTTTTGAATATAGTAGCAAACAAGATTTGTCATTCGGTTTTGAGTTTTCTAATACACATGCCCTTTGATCCAGTCATTTTACTTTTAGGAATCTATTCTACATAAATACATAGAACATTATTGGAATTAACATAAAAGTGGAAATTACTTAAATGTCTGATAGAGGAATGGTTGTAATATGGTATATCCACACTGTAAAACACTATTGCGATACTGTGATTTAAAACAACACATGTATTTATCTTCCTCTGGCTTCCTGGCACACAGTTCCTAAATCTGTAATCTCAGAGTAGTGTCTCTTACATGCTAATGAGATGACTGAAATAAGTAGGGCTCCTGGATGGCCTCAAGATGAAGGCTGGTTGCCAGGAACCAGCCAAGAGAAGGTGGGAACTTTCTTCCTCCCTTCCCCCAACTTGAGGATGGGGTGAGCAGGAAGGGGTGCTGAAAGTTGAATTGATCTCCAATGGCCAATGACATAATCAATCATGCCCATGTAATGACATCTCCATTAAGAAAACCCAAAAGTACTGGGTGTGAAGAGCTTATGTCTAGCTGAATACACATGGAGGGGCCCAGAGAGTGGTGTAGCTGAAGAGGCATGGCGCTTCCATGCTCTTCCTAGACCTTCCCCTATGCATCTCTTCCACCTGCCCATTCATCTACCTCCTTTGTAACCAGTGTATGAGCATGTTTCCCTGAATCCTGTGAGCCATCCTATCAAGTTAAACCCAAGGATGGGGTCATGGGAACCTTGATTTAAAGGCAGCTGGTTAGAAACACACATCATAGCCTGGAGCTTAGGATTGGCACCTGAAAGAGGGGCAGTGTTGTGGAACCAATGCTCTCTCCAGGTACACGGTATAAGAACTGAGTTGAGTAAGAGGATCCCAGCCATTTGTTGGTGGGGAGAAATCCCCATACTCATACTAGTGACCAGAAGGTGAGGTCTTGTTGTGCCTCACAACAAAAACCAAACCACTTTGGTTTTTTCCTATCACCTTCAGGACTATGCAGCCATAAAAGGAATAGGTAAACTAAATATGATCTGTCAACCAAAAATAAAGTAAAAACGTAAACTGACACTCACAAAACAGGGGACAAAAAAGGATATGCTTATATATGTATTGACTGTAAAAGATCTTAAGTCCATGGTTCCCAAACTGCACTGAGGCTGCTGGGCTGGCACAGCAAACTCAGAGAGGCATCACAGAATATTTTCAATTTTCAGGAGATTTCATGCATAATACTAGCTTAAGGGTAGTTCATGGTTCCAACATTAAATTGCAAAACATTCATTGAAGTCATCTTTTCAAAGCTGGGTTTCTGGTGGTGCTACAGTTTGTCCCCTCCAAACCTCAGTTTGAAAATTAATCCCCATTATTGGAGGTGGGGCCTAAAGGGAAATGTTTGGGTCATGGGGGTGGATCCCAATCCCTCATGAACAGCTTAATACCCTTCTCTATGGTTGGAGAATAATAAATGATTCTGCACTCTTTTAGTTCCCTTTAGAGTTGGTTAAGAACAGCAAGGCACCTGCCACATCTCTCTAACACTTTCCACCTCTCTCTCTTTCTCTCTCATCATGTGGCATCTACACAAACCTCCACTAAGACAGGTGGATACCGTGATAAAAAGCAAATACTATGCAATACTTAATGTTGAACAGGAAATGAGGACGACAGTGTCCAATCTAATTTCAAGATATGAGATACTAAGAAGTATCCTTGAGAGCTTGTTTGGAGGTTCTAGCAGGGGAGCGCAGCTACTCGTATACCCTTGACCGAAGAACGGTCCTCCTCTATCAGGGAAGGTCGTCCTCTTCGACCGAGCGCGCAGCTTCGGGAGGGTCGCAACTAAGTAGTATCCTATAAGCACACATATCCCATGACCCAAAATTTAAGAATAAAATTAAAATCTCTTTAAATTTTTGTTTTGGGGCTAGGCATGGTGGCTCAGGGAGCCACCTGTAATCCTAATACTTCGGGAGCGTTAGGCGGGTGGATTGCTGGAGCTCAGGAGTTTGAGAACAGTAGAGACCCCATCTCTACTAAAAATAGAAAAATTAGCTGGGCACCATGGTGGGTGCCTGTAGTCCCAGCTACTTGGGATGCTGAGGCAAGAGGATTTCTTGAGTCTAGGAGTTTGAGGTGGTTGTGAGCTATGACACCAGGGCACATTACCCAGGGTGAGAGAGTCAGACTTTGTCTCAACAAAAAGAAAATGTAACTAAAATGACTAATTGTTTCACTTGTAGAAATGCTAAATGCTAACAATAATTCATTTTAAAATTTATTACAAAACTATTCCTTTGATTAAAAAGTCATATACAGGCTAAATGCCTGTAGCTCAGTGGCTAGGGCGCTAGCCACATACACTGGATCTGGTGGATTTGAACCCAGCCAGGGCCTGCCAAACAACAGTGACAACTACAACCAAAAAATAGCTTGACGTTTTTTGGTGGGTGCCTATAGTCCCAGCTACTTGGGAGGCTGAAGCAAGAGAATCACTTAAGCCCAAGAATTTGAGGTTGCTGTGAGTTGTGATGCAAACCCGGCCCAGACAAAACTGCTACCAAAAAATAGCTGGGTGTTGTGGTGTGATAATCAAGCCCCCTACCCTTGAAAAAGAAACTTCTTTTGAGTCCATTGAGTCCCAGCCCCCTCAAGGGTGGGGAGGAAAAATTCCGAGAATAGGCTTGAAGATAAGGAAGCACGTAGGAATGGGGAAAAATTCTGAGAAGAGGCTAAAAGATAAGCAAAGTCCCAAGTTCTCAGAAACTTTCTCAACTTATGTACACCCCCCTACCCCCACCCCTTACCTTGAACTATGTAACTCCCCCCATCCCCACCCCCAAAGCTAACCCCAATGTTTGGCTTTTGTTCCTTTGCTTGCTTGCTGTGACACAGAAAATAGGGTATAAAAACCCATTTAGTCTGCCATTCCTTGTCTATTGCTTCTTACAGCAACGACCCCCTGCACAGATGGAATAAATTACTATTGATCCTTGCACCAAGTGGGGTCTGAGTCTCCTTCCCAGCTGTGCGAGTCACAGCAGTGGCAAGCGCCTGTAGTCCCAGCTACTGCGGAGGCTGAGGCAAGATAATTGCCTAAGCCCAGGAGTTGGAGGTTGCTGTTGAGGTGTGTGATGCCACGGCACTCTACTGAGGACAGTAAAGTGAGACTCTATCTCTAGAAAAAGAGTCAAATACAGGTGGCACCCATAGCTCAGTGGGTAGGGTATGGCCACATATACTGAGGCTGGGAGGTTTGAACCTGGCCAGGGCCTGCCAAACAACAAGGACAACTGCAACAAAAAAATAGTCGGGCATTGTGGTGCCCATAGTCCCAGCTACTTGGAAAGCTGAGGCAAGAGAATTGCTTAAGCCCAAGATTTGAGGTTGCTGGGAACTGTGATACCACCCACAGCACTCTATCCAGGGTGACAGCTTGAGACTCTTATCTCAGAAAAAAAAAGTCAAATACGAAAGGAAAAAAGATAGTCCCTCTACTCCTCTCATTCCTACTCATTAGAGGTAACTTTTCTCATTCTGAAAATTTTCTATGCCTAAGTACATTCTACACACAATACTTCTTTCTGTTTTACCCAAATGCAAACATACTGTTTTGCAACTTTTCCCTCTACCTAACAAATTTTTGGACTTCTTCAGCTATGAAGTCCTCCTGTGTTGTCCATCTCTGATCATACACATTACATTTTCCACTCATATATTTATTTCCTTTCTCTCCCTAGTAGAGATTGATTGAGACAAGGTTTTGCTATATTGCCCAGGCTGGTCTCAAACTCCTGGTCTTAAGTGATCCTCCTGCCTTGGCCTCCCAAAATTAGAGAATTATAGGCGTGAACCACCATGCACAGCCAAGTTTAAGTTCTTGTTTTCTTTTTTTATTTTCTACAAATTTCAGATTAAGCCAGGTGCGGTAGTTCATACCTGTAATCCTAGCACTCTAGGAGGCTGAGGCAGATGGATTGCTTGAGGTCACAAGTTCAAGACCAACCTGAGCAAGAGCAAGACCCCATCTCTAAAAGAAAATAGCCAAGCATTGTGATGGGCACCTGTAGTCCCAACTACATGGGAGACGGAGGCAAGAGGATCACTTAAGCCCAAGAGTTGAAGGTTGCTGTGAGCTATGACTCCACAACACTCTACCAACGGCAACAAAGTGAAACTGTCTCAAAAACAAAAATTTCAGATTAATATGAGGATACAAGTGATTAGATTACATTGTTTGCATTTCTTACAGTCCAAGTTATAACTGAGCCCTTCACCCAGGAGGTCTGCCATATACCCCTACATTGTACCCATTAGGTGAAAGCTTGCCAATCCCTTCCTCTGCCCTTCTCCCCCTTTTCTTCCTCCCCAAATTTAAGTTCCTAAACAGCAAAGTTTGTCTTATTTGCATTTGAATCCTTGAGTTTCTCGATCACACTAGGTATTCAATAAAATGTGTTTTAATTTTGCTAAAGTTGGAAGATAACCTACAAAAGAAAAGGTGTTATTTTCCTTCCCACTTGTCTTATCCTTCATTTTCATATTTCCTAGTCTATGATAAATATCTCTCATATTTTTAATTATTAAAAGAATTGTTTCAAAAACAGGAACACTTACTTGTATTCAGAAAGTGGAAAAAGCACCTTTAAAATGGTTATTATCACAGCTGCTCCTGCAATTCCAATCACCATGACGTTCAAAAACATAAAGAATACTGGGAAAACATTGCTCCAGAACCTGCAGAGATCTTTTCTGAACTTTTCCATCCACTGACACATTACCTAAAAAGAGTTTTGATTAGATATGTAAGTTTCAGTGAGTTCTAAAAATAAACTTTAAATTTTTCAATGTTTTAGCTTTGGTGTGGTGAAAATATTCTGTAATTTGATTGTGTTGGTGGTTATAAGGATGTATACACTTATGAAAACTGTGTTTTTTTGAAACAAAGTCTCACTCTGTCACCCTGGGTTGAGTACTCTGGCATCCTAGCTCACAAGAACCTCAAACTGTTGGGCTCAAGCATAAATCCTCTTCCCTCACCCTCCCAAGTAGCTGGGACTACAAGTGCCTGCCACAATGCTCTGCTAGTGTTTTTTCTATTTTGGCAAGCCACTTTGTCTGGCCAAAACTGTATATTTTAAACAGATGCATTTTACTTTAAATTTACTTTACAATGTACCTCAATAAAGCTTTCACAGGACTTGAGCGGTGGCTCATGCCTGTAATTCCAGCACTTGGGAAGCCGAGACAGGCAGATTGCCTGAGTTTACAGTTTCAAGACCAGCCTGAGCTAGAGTGAAAGCTCGTCTCTAAAAATAGCTGGACACTGTAGCATGCACCTGTAGTCCCAGCAACTGGGGAGGCTGAGGCAAGAGAATCGCTTGAGCTCAAGAGTTGGAGGTTGCTGTGAGCTATGATGCCAGAACACTCTAACGAGGGTGACAAAACGAGACTCTGACTCAAAAAATAAATAAATAAAATAAATAAATATTTTACAATTTAAAAAATATACAGGCACAGAAATATTAATATCCTTTAAGTTTTTTTTCCTTTAAGATTATTTTTATTATTTATATTGTTGTCTAACTACAAAACAAGTGAAAATAATGGCTAGTTGACAAGTTCGTTAGTTAGGCTAGTCCACTCTAAACAAAATGTACCAGAGTCAACTGTTTCTAGTAGTTGGATAAAAGAAAGAAGAGAAAGGAAAACATATTATTACTATTTTTTTTTTTTTTTAGGAAAACGTATTATTAATAGTAGCTCTTAGAACAGATGAGAAGCTCATTACATGTAAAACATGTTTCTATACTCTAAGAGCAAGAGAAGAATCTAAGGTGGGCACTGATGGCGTGGGCTATGAAGACAGTCTGCTCTGGGTCTACCTGTAAGGGGAGGCTGGGGAGGCTGGGAAGGTTGGGTGAGGGTGCTATAATCCAAACCACTAAAGTGACTCAAATAAGCAATCCTGACCTTCAGTGGGAACTCAATCCTTTGAGACCAACCATAAACCCTTATCATTTACATGAAAATTATTTGGGGTAGGAACTTAGCTAATACAGAAAGAAATACTAAGATACTCTCTCTGAACCCACGAATATATTGCTAGTAAGCAGTATAAATGTCATGGGTAATATGAGTACTTAGGAGGTACCAATGTATATTCATATGAGTACCCATCTTACTACAATAACTTCATGAAATACTACTTTATACTACTTTACAGATTAAGTAGGTACCCCATTATACAGATAAAAAAACTAAAGTTAAAGAGATTAAGAATCTGTCTAAGATTATATAATCAGTAAGTGCTAGAACCAAGTTTTAAGCCCAGGCAGTCTGACCCAGAAGTATACCCACAACTCACTGGCAAGACCGTGACGGTACAATACATAGGTGTATGCAAGGCAGGAGTCACAGAATAAACAGAAATGGGAGATATGAGAAAGAATTTTGGAACTTAAAATTCCAAATGAAATCTTATGCCTTGACAATCATGATCTGACTATAAATTATTAAAGGAAGCTTGAAGAAGAAAACAGGGTCACCTAAAAATATCACATAAAAAACACCATGATGAACATTCATTATCACCCATGCTCCATGGTTCCAACTGTCAAGGTTTCTACCTCATTTTAAATGCTAAGACCTATTTTCTTCATCATAGCCATAAATGTTTATGGTAAGACCCAATAAAGCTAACTCCAAATACTTGATTTACCTTATATGAAGATGGAGGCTCTGCTCTGAGAGGAGTTTCAGGTAATTTGCCAGGTAAAGCATCTTCATCTACAGTGGTTTCCACATTCCTGATAAGATACTGGCTAGTGGTCTGCAATGAACTAACACTTTCTGCTGAAGAACAAAGTTAACAAAATGCTAGGGGCAGGCTGGGTCTCTCCTACTCATCCTAAGATCACTATAGAAATAACATTCATGATAGTAAAAACATATACTTTACCATTGGAGAAAAAAATAAACATATTTGAATGTGCACTAATTTAAAAGCCAGAGGGAGAGATTACTAAAACAGTTATGGGGGGGGGGGTATAAAGCAGTTATGATTTTGTCGCATAAAACGCCAAAATTTCTGTTTCAGTGAAAAAATAAATACTTCCTCTAAATCAGTGGTTCTCAACCTACCTAATGCCATGGCCCTTTAATACAGTTCCTGTGGGTCACAACCCACAGGTTGAGAACCACTGCTCTAAATGAACCTTTTCAATATTCTTACTACATATTTTGTGATGAGTACCCAGGGAAAGAGTAGATAATTACCAAAAAATGTTGCTATGCAACCAGCACTGATAACATTCTACTAAGGCTCAAAATAGATTCCTCAAGTCCTTTAATGGATGTGTAAATACATGTCATAAAGCATTTTTTACAGAGGCTTATTTCTAAACACATTAACTGTAGTTAAAGATATCAAGCGACTTTTGCAAATAGTGTAAAAATTACAAACTTCAATAGGATAAGTAATTTCCCTAACACTTTAAATAATAAGTCATTTAAATTACCTTTTTTGGAGAGGTTGGGAAGAGTAAATAAAATGTCATTGTCTCGGGAAATAGAGTATAGCATGCTTTCTTCCAAAGGAAGGGTGTAGTTTGAATGTCTGAGTACCGCCTGGTTCTTAACTAAAATATCAATTTCAGTGACATCCTTTTGTTGAGTCTATGAAAGAAAAAACAATTACTCTTTATTTTAAACAATGGGCATAGCCCCCTAAGAATTGAAAAGTGAATTTTCCTCCCTGATTACTGTTAACTAAAATAACTAGTCCTATTTAGACCATCACTCTTTATTCTACTCCCCTAACCCCCACTCCCACTTTAGAGCACTTAATTTGCAATGTTAATAACATTCCTGTCTGTTTTAGCCTTCACTATTATAAGCTTAATCTCAGTTCTATTTATTTCAGTTACACATAGAGTCTTAGAAGAAATAACAGCAGACTATAAACCAAATTCAATTTCTTGACTTAATTTTTCTGTCTAATGATGTTCACATTTTAAGTAACATAAACATGTATGAATACGATCAACTAAAAAATACACTTCAAATGCTAAAGTATACAAAAATCAAAATGATTAGATAAAGGCAACAGTAGGAAACTGAATACATGCATAATACCCAGCACAAATTTAAAGCTTTATAATTTAATTCCCAATTAATAAGCATACTATCTTACTTGTTTTCCATCAATCTCTACTACCTCTTCTTGAATGACAATTAGTTGCAAACTGGATCCAGATGTCATAGGCCACTCATGAACTAAAATCCTTACACTGACAATTCCAAAATATTCTTTTTCCTCCAAATTTTCCAGATTTCCATCCTTTACTATAAAAAAAAGTAGTGACAGCATTGAACAAAAATTGACACCAAATCTTTTACTAAATTTGATTATTTAGATGACATTTACAAGTAACAAAGCATTGTAACCAATTCTCAGTGGTTCTATCTTGTTTTTTTTTGAGACAGAGTCTCACTATGTCACCCTCAGCTGAGAGCTGTGGCGTCACAGCTCACAGCAACCTTAAACTCTAGGGCTTAAGCGATTCTCTTGCCTCAGCCTCCTGAGTATCTGGGACTACAGGCGCTCGCCACAATGCCTGGTTATTTTTTTGTTGTAGTTGTCACTGTTGTTTAGCTGGCGTGGGCCGGGCTTGAACCTGCCACCTTTGGTGTATGTGGCTGGCGCTCTCCTCACTGAGCTTTGGGCGCCAAGCCATTTTCCTTTTATTTTTTACTATGTGGTAAGCACTCACAGATTTTGGCTCTAGCTATCCCCATTTTTTACCTCTATGCCCATTCTTACATTGATACCAACCTATCAGAAGTGCAGTTCCATTAGTGCCGATCTCATGGAAGAAAAAAGTAAATATTACAGGAATAGCCAGTTTAAAATAAGAAAAAAGTTTTAAACACATTAATGTTATCATATATTCTGATAATGATATGTATTTTTATTTTATTTTAAAATATAACATCCAAAAACTGTTTTACTAGTTTAGTATTATTAAAAAAGAACAATCATGGAAATAATTTAGTAGTACTCACCAATCAAAGTCCAACAGCTTATTCGAGTTACACCACTATTTACAGGGAAGTCATTTACATATACCTGTCCACTCTCATAGGTTATGTTAAGAACAACCTTAAAATAAAGCAAGCACATACATTAATTCCAATGTTTATAAATAATGACATACTCTACATGTCAAAAATACATTATCTAACTAAATTACTGATGTAGATAAAAATCAAATAGGCTGCATAACACATAACAATATATTAGAAACATAAAAGTCAAACCTGTATTTTAGATGTCTCCCCATCATCCTGCACGGTAGTTACGTTAATTCTGATGCCAGCCTGCAAAACAAATATTATATAAATTGAACAGTCTGCATTTTACAGACTGAGAATAACTCTGCTATTTTCTTTTTCCCCTCAATTATATTTCTTGTATAATCACTTATAATAGCATTAGAAGAATATTTTAAAAGATCATTTTTTATTTATAGCTTTTTATATCTTTATTCACCATTCTTTTATAATCTATATGCTTTTTCCATTTAATTGTGAAATATATTACAGGAGAATAAGCAAATATAGAGTTTAAGAGATTTTTACTCCTGCATCTACTACGTAAGTTAAAATCTAGAATATCAGCAGTGCCCCAAAGCCCCTGTATGCTTCCCCTCCCCTCCCTTAAAAGATTCCCTATACCAACTTCCCTGGTAATCATTTTTTGCTTTTCTTCATAGTTCTACTACCTACATGCTGGGGTCAGGTTTGAACCTGTCACCTCCAGTATATGAAGCTGGCACTCTACTCCTTGAGCCACAGGTGCTGCCCTCTTTTTGTTTTGAGACCGAGTCTCACTCTGTCTCCGTGGTGTCATCATAGCTCATAGCAACCTCAAACTCCTTAGTTCAAGCCATCATCTTGCCTCACCTCCCAAGTATGTGGGATGACAAACATGCACCACCATGCCTAGGCTGGGTTTTTTTTATAGTAAAGATTGGATCTCACTCTTTTTCAGGCTGGTCTTAAATTCCTGCTCTCAAGCAAACCACGAGCCTTACCCTTCCACTGTTCTGCAGGTGTGAGCTGCTGCATCTAGCCTTTGCATTTCTCTCTAAACCAACATATTACTTCTGGCCTTTACATAAGTAGAATAATTTTTTTTAAGAGGTAGACCCTCACTCTGTCATGTAGGCTGGAGTGAAGTGGCACAATCACAGCTTATTGTAGCCTCAAGCTCAAGCCATCCTCCTGAGTAGCTGGGACTACAGGTGTGTACCACCAAGTTCAGCTACTTAACAAAAAATTTGTTCCAGAAATGTGTCTCACACTATGTTGCCCAGGCTGGTATCAAACTCCTAGGCTCAAGCAATCCCCTGCCTTGGCCTTGCAAAGCTGGCTTTACATGCGTGAGCCACCACACCCAGCCCAGTGGAATAATATTGTATATATTGTTCTGAACTCCTTTCCTTTAGTTAAAATTATTGTTGCATGGAGTCACTTATTTACAGTACTGTGTAACATTCCATCATCTGACTACCAATGTACTTATTCATTCTGATAAGTACATTGTCTTATGAGTACCAATGTACTCATTCATCCGAGTTGTTTCCAACATTTTTGCTTTATAAACAAAGTTGCTCTGATCTTTTCCTGAGTGTCTCAGACAAGTATCTGGAGTTAAACTTCCTTCCAACGTATGATCAAAAGTAGCCTATCCAAATATTTTAGTTTTTTTTTTTTTTTGTTTGTTTTGTTTTTTGAGACAGAGTTTTACTTATTAACCCTCGGTAGAGTGCCGTTAAGTCACAGCTCGCAGCAACCTCCAACTCCTTGGGCTTAGGCGATTCTCTTGCCTCAGCATCCCAAGTAGCTGGGACTACAAGCGCCCGCTACAATGCCCGGCTATTTTTTTGTTGCAGTTAGGCTGGGGCTGGGTTTGAACCCATCACCCTCGGTATATGGGGCCGGCGCCCTACTCACTGACCACAGGCGCCGCCCTATATTTTAGTTTATTGATGACATGCTTTCCATCAAGAAAACACTATTTTAAGAAGTATTCCACAGAAACTGAAAGCTGTCATTTGCAAATCAAACTCTTTCCTAAATGTATTCAGATAGATATGGTTATCCCACAATAAAAACAATACTCTTCTCATATACATTTTCCTTGGGGTTGTATTCTTAACTTTGAAATAGGAAAATATTCATCAACATCAAAAATAAGAGACAAGTATATTTACTGGTACTGGGAGCATTCTCAATACTCTGCGTAATTTCCAACAAATGAGAGAATAAAACTGAGGTGATTTCATGACGTTGATTCCTGGAATTTGTGGAACAGGATTTATACCATATATGGCCCACATCAGACATTTAGGCTGAATCTGGCACACTTCCCAATTCTCCTGGGAAGCTTTCCAACTAGTGATTCCTTAGAACCAGCCCACTTTCTCCCAGCCCACCTTGATCTAGATTAAGCTTAGGGTAGAGCCAATAGTACCTCTAAAAGAAGGTAACATTCAATTAGCTATCAAATTGATAGCTATATTGTTTTGTGTCCAAATGCCAGTCAACTATTTCTCTTTTCAAACTACAAGATCCACTAACTGTAAACTTCAGATCTAAAGGCTCACAGGAAAGTCTTCAATGATGCTTTTTAAGAAACTTCCCTAGCACTCAGGGAGGCCGAGGCAGGTGGATTGCCTGAGCTCACAAGTTCAAGAACAGTATGAGCCAGAGTGAGACCTTGTTTCTAAAAACGGCTCAGCGTTGTGGCAGGTGCCTGCAGTCCAAGCTACTTGGGAGGCTGAGGCAAGAGAATCACTTAATTCCAAGAGTTTGAGGTTACTATGAGCTGTGACACCACTGCAATCCACCAAGGGTACCAAAGTGAGACTCTATCTCCAAAAAAAAAAAAAAAGAAAGAAAGAAAGAAAAGAAATCTTTCTCTAACTTATGCCTCTCAGCAGTGCACACTATAGGGTACGTAATTTATTGCATTTACATGTACTACCTATCTACTAAAATACATGGTTTGGGCAGTGCCTGTAGCTCAGTAGGGCGCTGGCCACATACACCGAGGCTGCTGGGTTTGAACCCAGCCCAGGCCAGCTAAAACAACAACTACTACAATTAAAAAAAAAAAAAATAGCCAGGCATTGTGGCAGGCTGTAGTTCCAGCTACTTGGGAGGCTGAGGCAAGAAAATCGCTTAAGCCCAAAAGTTGGAGGTTGCTGTGAGCTGTGATGCCTGGGCACTCTACCCAGGGCAATAGCTTAAGACTCTGTCTCAAAAACAAAACAAAACAAAACAAACATGGTATGAAAAAGACAATTAACAGGGTGGCGCCTGTGGCTCAGTGGGTAGGACGCCAGCCCCATATACCCAGAGTGGTGGGTTTGAATACGGCCCCGACCAACTTGCAACAAAAAAATAGCTGGACCTTGTGGTGGGCGTGTGTAGTCCCAGCTACTCGGTAGGCTGAGGCAAGAGAATCACCTAAGCCCAGGAGTTGGAGGTTGCTGTGAGCTGTGACATCACAGCACTCTTTGGAGGGCAATAAAGTGAGATTATCTCAAAAAAAAAAAAAGACAATTAACAGACACATGCATACTGTATTTTCCAGGAAACCAATTTCAGTGAAATTCTTTTTTAGTCTTTCTGAATGATTTCACTGTAGAAAAGAATCACATTCCCTACAGCTTCCTGGGCTACAATTTTGAGGCCAGGTCATATTTCTTGCTCTTCCTGAGGATCTCTAATTGAACTGGAAGTTCAGGCTTGTGAACCTGGGTTGCATATACTAGAAAGTGCAAAGATTCCCCCTCCACAAATTTTCAATTCTTCCCTCTAACTCCTTTTTTTTTTTTGTAGAGACAGTGTCTCACTCTATCACCCTCAGTAGAGTGCTGTGGTGTCGCACGGCTCACAGCAACCTCCAACTCCTGGGCTTAGGTGATTCTCTTGGCTCAGCCTCCACAGTAGCTGGGACCACAGGCACCCGCCACAACACCTGGCTATTTTTTGGTTGCAGTTCGGCCAGGGCTGGGTTTGAACCTGCCACCGTACCCTCAGTATACAGGGCCAGTGCTCTACTCACTGAGCCACAGGCGCCACCCCCCTCTAATTCCTTTACTCACAGGATGACCATCTGAGACATAATAGGCTTCCTAAGGATAAAGACAATAGACACCTGGTTTAAAATAAGTCTGAGGGAAATATGCAAAATATATAGTTATGAATACAAGATAGCATCCTCTCGGTGGCGCCTGTGGCTCAAAGGAGTAGGGTGCTGGAGCAGCGCCTATGGCTCAAAGGAGTAAGGTACCAGCCCCATATGCCGGAGGTGGCAGGTTCAAACCCAGCCCTGGCCAAAAACTGCAAAACAAACAAACAAACAAAGAAAGTATCCTCTGAATGCCTCTCCTTGGTGAATAAGTTATTTTAAAATTAGAAGAACATACTATAAAAACTTTTATGATTTTCAATCGTGTGCTACCTCAACTTCTGACACCTGCATACCTAAAAACAGAAAAACATGATTCAATAAATCTAAATCACTTAAATAAGACAAGGAGAACTTTTCCTGACTTGAATGCATTTTTCTCAAATTTATGTCAGGCTAGATAAAAATATGGGCAGATATGTGATGAGGCAAGTACAGTAAAATGTTCATTGTAGTCTGTTTGCACTGTTCAACATGGTACCCACTCATCACATTTGACTATTTAAATTAATAAAAATTGTAAAACTCAATTCTTCCCTGGCACTGGCCACATTTCAAGTGCTCAGTGGCCATAGTAGTCTAGTTGCTACTCCAATGGAGATAGCAGACATAACCACCGCACAGAGTTCTCCTGGGTAGTAAGAAAACTACTGGGTGCACAGACCACAGTAAACTTTTTTTTTTTGCAGTTTTTAGCAGGGGCTGGGATCTCCGGCATATGCGTCTGGTGCCCTACTCCTTTGAGCCACAGGTGACGCCCTAAACTTCTTTCAAATTGTCTATATATTTGGAAATTTTTCATAAACATGGGAAAAAGTTCATATCATGTGGCTTCAGCTTCCCACATACACATTCCAAATAGTACGATTCTCCTTCTAGTCGCTCAGCCTTCATTTAATCTGTGAAAATGTGAGTTTAAACATGAACTTTCCCAAAGTGGAATGAAGGCCTAAGAAGTGATCAAATCACTAAGGGCCAGCCAGCATTGCAGTGTAGTTTAAGCTTGTAGTCAAAATATATTTTTCTCCAGATTATATAGACAAAAATGTCTCTTTGGACAACTAAGTGTTGATTATGAATTTTTAAAATTTAAAAAGGGGGGAATTAATGTTCACATTTCTAGGACTTTAAAATTATTTCATTTTTATTTGGTCTCTTTGTGCCAATCCACTGAAGTCATGTTTTTTAACCAGATGCAACTATACACTTAAAAATTTCAGATATAAGCGGCTCTTATGGCACCTAATAAATATTGAGGCTTCCTAGAATGCTCCAGCAGAACTGAAACTGATAAATGCTCTTGATTTTTGTACCAGCGTAGAGTATAAATTTTAGAGTAATACCATTATTCTAAAACATTTTTTTAAAAAAGTGGCGCCGGCCCCGGGCCAAACTGCAACAAAAAAATAGCCATGCGTTGTGGTGGGGTGCCTGTAGTTCCAGGTACTCGGGAGGCTGAGGCAAGAGAACTGCCTAAGCCCAAGAGCTGAAGGTTGCTGTGAGCTGTGACGCCACAGCACTCTATCGAGGGCGACAAAGCGAGACTCTGTCTCTAAAAAACAAACAAACAAGTCCCGTGTCAGTCACCTTTGTATTTATGGTATTCTTGTTCAAGTCTAAACCAGTGCGGCTTACCAACGTAGTTTCTTGTCATTCTTAGAAAACGCAGATTTTAAATATTCAAACTTCCCTTCCACACATTCAACTAAAGAAAGGTAAATATTGGTTTAGATCGGAACGACTTCACGGCGAACTGGTGAGAATCTACAACCTTTCAATACGATGATGCAATGGTTCCCAAAGTCCAGCGGATCAGAATCACCTGAAAGGCATGTTGACTCACAATGCTGGGCCCCGCCCCCAGACAGGCCGCACCAAGTTCCCAGGCGATGCCGGTAGCGTCTCGCTCGCAGAATCACCTCATTGACACCGACAAAGAGACGAAGTTGGTGAGCGCCAGGTCTTCCCGCAGCCGCGCCTCCCCGCCCACCACGCCGAGCAGGCACAGGTGGCTGCAAACCCGCTCTCCTAGTGGGCAGTTTTCACATTTCTCGGGGACACAAACACTGCCTGGCCCGAAGGCCGGGCGCTATCTCCGGACGGCGCCATTACAAAAGCCTTAGATTACGGGCGATCGCGCACTTTAGACGGCAAAGCAACGTCAGGACGAGCAACAATTCGGGCCGCTTTGACAATCTCTTGTTTTGTGACCCGAAGATCAACCACGCGGTAAACCAGCCCCTTTCGGTTCCCTCTGTTTGCTCCCTCGCCCCCCTCCCACACCACTCCCATTCCGCGACACTGCCCCTATTTCTTCGGTGGCTGCTCCCCATTCCTCTTTGAGGGACCCAGATCCCGCCTCTGCCCGCCGGAAGGACGTGGGAGGCGTCGTAGCGGGCGGCCGGGCCTCCCCAAGGGTCCGAGCCCAAGAACAGCCAGCCGTGCCTGCCCCGCCCTACCTGCGGGGCTCGGGACGACAGCGGCAGCGGCTCAGGGGTGCCCGTCGTCAGCCGCGTGGCTGCCGGCAGCACCACGAGAAGGAGCAGCTGGAGGGCAAGCGGCGCCCACCGAGTGCCCACCATCTTGGACAACCCGGGCGGCGGGCGGCAAGCGGCGGTGAGGCGAGGGCGGAGCGACGGGGGCATAGCCAACCTGGGGGCGGGGCTTACCCTTCAAGGGGCGGGGCCGAGCCTGGACGCAGAGCGTAGCCTGGCGGTGGCAGCAGAAGGTCCAGGGTGTTCCCGAGCTCTGGATTGTGAGCGAGCTAAAGAGGAACTTGCCCGCCCTCAGCCGCGGAAGGTGAAGGGGGGGAGTCAAGTCGGGGAAAATAGGACCTGGATCCTCGGATCGGTTGGGGAGGAGTTCCAATCTGAAGGTGTTTAAACCTCTTCGTTGCCATTATTTTTTAAATTCCTAGGTATACATATATATGGAAGGTGCCAAAAAAATGTACGCACATTTTAAGGAAGGAAAAACTATTAAAATTGTAGTATTCAGTTAACACAAGATGAATACAAATCACTTTGAGCGCCTGTTGTAATTGCAGCATACGTGACTTGACTATCACAAATTTAATGTTTTTTTCCTTAAAATGAGTATATGCATTGTTTTGGCACCCTCTATATGTGTATGTGCGTGTATATATACACATATATGATGAAAACAATGGTAATCTTTCAGAACACTATTATACTTTAAAAATGAAACATCACATTTGGAGGAGAAATTTTTATTAAATCGTGGTTCCCATCCTTGATTGCCTGTGGGAATCTCCCGCATAGCTTTAAAAAGTACTTAAAGTCTCCCAGAGCACTCCAGTTTCTGGTTTTGTTAGTCCAGGCTGTGGCTTGGGCACTGGTAGTTCAAGTTTTGAGCCGGAGACTCAAGCTGTTGCCCTGGGTAGAGTGCTATGGCGTCACAGCTCACAGCAACCTCCAACTCTTAGGCTTAAACGATTTTCTTGCCTCAACCTCCCAAGTAGCTGGGACTACAGGTGCCCGCCACAATGCCTGGCTTTTTTTTTTTTTTTTGATTGTAGTTCTTTGGCAGGCCCCAGGATGGATTTGAACCCACTGGCTCCTAGGTATGTGGCTGGTGCCCTAGCTACTTGAGCTGTAGACACCTAGCCAGTTTTTAAAGGTGATTCATTGTGCCATCCATCCATGCATTAAATTCTCATTTTGGGGACTGCAGAGGCGGCATGATGGCAACACTCTACTGGGAACCAGCCCACCTGGGCTCTCAGAGCCTTTTCATCATTATCTACTCTATAAAATAAAGAAATTCTTAGGCTTTTTCTCTATCTTTTCAAACCCTCTAAAGCACAAAGTACCAAGAAGTTCAGGCATTTCAGATTAACAGGATTGCATATTGACTGAAAAGAATGTAGAGACCTAGCCATTTAGGCAGAATAAGAAACACACTTAATCTTTCTTTAAAATAATATTTTTGGCTCAGCGCCTGTGGCTCAAGCGGCTAAGGCGCCAGCCACCTACACCTGAGCTAGCGGGTTCAAATCCAGCTGGGGCCCGCCAAACGACAATGATGGCTGCAACCAAAAAATAGCCAGGGGTTGTAGTGGGCACCTGTAGTCCCAGCTATTTGGGAGGCTGAGGCAAGAGACTCGCTTGAGCCCAGGAGTTGGAGGTTGCTGTGAGCTGTGATGCCACAGCACTCTACCCAGGGTGACGGCTTGAGGCTCTGTCTCAAAAAAAATAAATAAATAAAATAAATATTTTTGACATGAAAAAGTAATCTCTGTTTCTGTCTTTGGGCCCTCCTTTCTAAGGCACCAACCCCCCTGTGCTGCTTTTTCTTTCCCCTCCATAGTAAATTATAAATGTTTTGGTGAAAGGTTCACTCTGTTCAACTATCTCCTGACCCACTCTGAGATACCCCACATTTTTTTTTCTTTTGAGACAAAGTCTCACTTTATCGCCCTCGGTAGAGTGCTGAGTACTGTGGCTTCACAGCTCACAGCAACCTCAGTCTCTTGGGCTCAATCAATCCTCTTGCCTCAGCCTCTGGAGTAGCTGGGACTACAGGTGCCTGCCACAACACCCCACTATTTTTTGAAACAGTGTCTCACTCTTGCTCATGCTGGTCTTGAACTCCTAAGCTCAGGCAATCTACCTGCCTTGGCCTCCCAAAGTGCTAGGATTACAGGCATAAGTCACCATGCCAGCCCCCCACATCATTATTCATATATAAGTGATTTCACAGTAAAGTCCTACCCCCTTCTGGGTTCCATCTGCAAACATTGGTTTTTTTCACTTTTTTTCAGATTGCTGAAATTAGAAAATGAATGAAGAAGAAAGGGTGAAGAAGACACCCTTGTAGTCTCAGCTTCTCAGGAGGCTGAGACAGGATTGCTTGAGTCCAGCTGCTTAAGGATGTAGCACACCAAGACTGCACATGTGAATAGCCACTACACTTCAGCCTGAGCAACACAGTGAGAGTCTGTCTCAAAAATAGAAAATATAGGCTCTGTGCCTATGGCTTAGCAGTTAGGGCGCCAGCCACTTACACTGGAGCTGGCAGGTTCAAATCCAGCCCAGGCCTGCCAAACAACAATGGCAACTACAACCAAAAAATGGCCAGGCGTTGTGGTGGGCACTTGTAGTCCCAGCTACTTGGGAGGCTAAGGCAAGAGAATTGCTTAAGCCCAAGAGTTTGAGGTTGCTGTGAGTTGTGATGCCATGGCATTCTACCAAGGGTGACATAGAGCAACTCTGTCTCAGAAAAAAAAAACAAGAAAAGAAAACCAGAAAATCTTAACATCAAAAAACATAAAATGTATACCAGTATAATTGGAGTTAGTGATATATGTATAAGGTTCCAAAGTACATAAATATGAAAAGGTATAGGGAAATGTGAGACAGATTGTTTTCTAACAGAGCCTTTCCCATGGTCTGTGCATTTTTTTTTTTTTTTTGCAATTTTGGCCAGGGCTGGCCACCACCTCCCGTATATGGGGCCAGTGCCCTACTCCTTTGAGCCACAGGCACTGCCCTGTGCATTATTCTTTAATAAGATGTAAGCTCCAAAAGGGCAGTAACCAAAACTTAAAGCACACAGCTTGATGGAGTGGACTCTAGGAAGGATTTACTATTGGACAAATGTCTAAGTAGTTAACAGTATTATTTCATAATGATGATTTTACTATTTTATTGACATGGTTCTCTTTAAGATCACTGTTGTACACTATGCAAGCATGAGTGCAAAGGAATTTCATTAAAAAGTATAATCATTGGGCTCGGCACCTGTGGCTCAATTGGCTAAGGCGCCAGACACGTACACCTAAAGTGGCGGGTTCAAATCCCCCAGCCGGGGCCCGCCAAACAACAATGATGGCTGCAACCAAAAAATGGCCAGGCGTTGTGGCGGGCGCCTGTGGTCCCAGCTACTTGGGAGGCTGAGGCAGGAGACTCGCTTGAGCCCAGGAGTTGGAGGTTGCTATAAGATGTGATGCCATGGCACTCTACCCAGGAGGATAGCTTGAGGCTCCGTCTCAAAAAAAAAAAAAAAAAAGTATAATCATTTGAAAAAAACACTCTACAACTCTGATGAGGTATAACAAGACTTTAAACAAACCCTGTTGCAGTCTTCTACTCACATCCATTGGAAGATTCAGCTTTGTATACTCAGCCTTCATATTAATCTGTAAAACAGAAAATATAATTAACCTGGCAGTTTCTTACATGACAAATAATCCTTTAGTGTTAATCAGTGTGTACTTTGATGTTCTTTTGAGTCAGCTCATGTCACCTTGATTTCTTCAATCATAAAACCCACTGAAAAGAGTTCAGTTTGCTTAATAGAACAACCCAGTATAGTTCTGTGTCCATTAGATGCTTTCTGCCCTTTGAAGATAATCTTTTTTTTTTTTTTTTTTGAGACAGGAGCCTCCAGCTGTCCCCCTGGGTAGAGTGCTGTGGCATCACAGTCACAGCAACCTCCAACTCCTGGGCTCAAGTGAGTCTCTTGCCTCAGCCTTCCGAGTAGCTGGGACCACAGGCGCCCACTACAACCCCTGGCTATTTTTTGGTTGCAGCCATCATTGTTGTTTGGTCGGCCAGGCTGGATTCGAACCAGCTGCCTTGGGTGTCCGTGGCTGGTGCCTTAGCCACTTGAGCCACAGGTGCCGAGCCTGAAAATAATCTTAATAGAGCAACCCAGTTAGTTCATTAGATGCTTTCTGCCCTTTGAAGATATGGCAAAAGATAGTGTAAAATTTTTGTAATACTGGCTGGGCGTGGTGGCTCACATCTATAATCTTAGTACCGTGGGAGTCCGAGGTGGATGGATTGTCTGAGCTACGTGGATGGATTGTCTGAGCTATGAATTCAAGACCAGCCTGAGCCAGAGTTAGACCTCCTCTCTAAGAAACAGGCATTGTGGTGGGCACCTGTAGTCCCAGCTACTTGGGAGGCTGAGGCAAGAGAATCACTAGAGACCAAGAGTTTGAGGTTGCTGTGACCTATGATGCCATAGTACTCTACTGAGGGTGACAAAGTAAGACTCTCTCAAAAAAAAAAAAATTTCTAATACTACTGAAAACAAATATATTAAATGGCCAGGTACAATGGCTTACACCTATAATCCTAGCAATTTAGGAGGCCAACGTGAGATGATTGCTTGAGCCTAAGAGTTCTACAGCAACAGAGCCAGACCTCATTAGCCAGATGAGGTGGTGGGTACCTGTAGTCCCAGCTACTCAGGAGGATCGCTTGAGCCCTTGAGTTCAGGGTTACAGTGAGCTATTATGATAGCACCACTGCACTCCAGCAGGCCAACAGAGAGATCGTATCTAAAACAAAAAACACATAAAAGATTTTATAAAAATATATCCCTATTTTCTTTTTTGGAGACAAAGTCTCATTTTGTCATCCTTGGTAGAGTGCCAATAGACTGCTATGACGTCACAGCTCACAGCAACCTCAAACTCTAGGGCTTAAGCAGTTCTCTTGCTTCAGCCTCCCAAGTAGCACCTGCCACAATGCCTGGCTATTTTTTGTTATTGTTGTCACTAGAGATGGTTATAAATTGTTCTATTTAGTGACTTCATACAAATATGGCTGGGTTGGGAGAAATGGAGAAACAGGAAAGTATAGATCTATACCTTCTTCTGTACACACAGAAGCCTGAGGGGCTCCAGGGTCAACATGTAGGCCCTGCTCCCAGCTCTCCCCACTAACTGGTTTTAGCAACCTGAAGGCTTGAAGAGACACTCTTGCCCAAGGGTGCTAAAAATCATACTATAGGCTGGGCGTGGTGGCTCACTCCTGTTAATACTAGCACTTTGGGAGGTTGGGGTGGGAGATTGCTAGAGGTCAGAGTTCAAGACCAGCCTGAAAAATAGTGAGAGCCCCTCTTATCTCTACAAAAACAAACAAACAAAAAATCCTAAAAATAAAAGACCAATATAAGTATCCAGGTAGGTTTCAAAAAATGGGGCATCTATGTCAGACAATACAAGGATTGAATGATGGAAAGCATTTTGAAAGTCTGCTTAGGGATGACTTCATATTCATAACCCAGGTACACAGGAAATATTTTGTGTTAAAGGCCTATTCTCCTTTGTCACCCTTTTAAGACATTTCTGGAAATGGAAGAGGCCTTCATGTGGAGGCAGAAGCTCAATGTGGGATGTCTGTGCCTTCAGTCAATTTCTCTCTTGGGAGTAGATTTTCTTCTTTTGAGTCAAGATTCACTTGATTTAATTCACTAGAACATAGGAGCTTCACATTATCGTCTTTTAGTTCATTTGGTGCCAGAATGATGGGTCACTTCAGATCCTATGTCTTGACTCTCTTATTTTCTGTATTCTTGATTCTGTTGCATCTGGGGCCTTGCTGACCCTGGAGAGACTGCTCCTCCCAGGGCTAGCTGATTCCCAGATATAGCAAACAGCTTTACAGGGAATGCATCCCTTCATATACAACTCAAGTAGTCTAGAAGTCTAGAATGAACAATCTGAGCTGCCTCCTCTTATGCTCCAGAGGGCAATGTCCCTCTTCCCTAATCTCCTCAGGGCCAGGTACCAGACAGCTAATGACAACCTTACATCAAAGAAGAGCCAGCTGAATATTATTCAAATTAGACAATCCTAAGCCTGTTTACCCTGCCCTGCCTTGCCTCATCTTTTCCACAGAAAACACTGAGGCTCCTGTTTCTGTTTTCTTTCCTCCCCTGCCTCCTCACAGACCTTGGTGGCAACGCAAGGTGTGATATTCCCCTCTCCCCACCCTAGTCCAGGAACTGTGAGGAGCAAACTGTTCTCTCTCTCTCTCTCTCTCACTAGCTGACTTTTTAAAAACTTTTCTGCGTTTTCAAAACTGCACCTCCTCTGCCACACAGCTCCTAAAACTTCATTCTCCATACCCTCATTCAGTGGGTAAGTCTCCAAGGCTCTGGAAACAGTCATATGCTTGAGGTTGGAGAGTGGTAGCTTTTGCCTTAGCTTGGTCAAAGGAAAATTCAGCTCTGGATGTACCATTTGGGAGGATGACGTGGGGGGACACTTCCTACCCACTCTTTCCAGGGGTGAGCAAGAGATTGAGTCTTCACTCAGATCCAAGGACCCACTTGATCAGAACTTGGGGATGTTGTTTTCTGGACAGACCTCTAGGCTTCAGTCTGACTCAGATTTCCAGGATGCCTGATGTCTGAGCAGAACTGTTAATGTATCTGAGCTAGGGAAGCCCCCTCAGCCGCCTTTTACTATCAACATGTGACCATTCCTAAAATTTCCTTCTCTTTCTCCTAGTTGCCATCATGGGCAACATTTGGTTGGTATTTTGGGACTCACTGACTCCTCCCCCCATCCCAACAGTTTAGTAAATTAAGTAACTGAGAAACTTGGCCTAGAATGACTCTCTTAATCATAATGCTATTCTACTATTCAACCTTCTACTGCTGCCAGTTCAATGGGGGTTTTAAATCTTCTACATTCAGTTTAAATTGCTAGACTTTCTGATCTTCCCTCTGCCTGTCTCATATTACTTCTCACTCTAACATCTTTGTCACTATCTTCACTCTCCAAATGATGTTTCTCTTTTGGTTCCTGGTTTCTCCTCCGTTTCTACCACTACCTCTCTAGCCCTGGTGCGTGCACCCAAGCCAGCTGTCCAAGCTTCCTCCCTGCTGTGCACCAGTTCCCCCTTCAGTAGACTACAGAGTCAAAAGACATTGTAAGTCACTGCAAGCCGGATGAAAATCCAGCCCTTTTCCTTTCATGACAGTCTGAAGCCTTTTGTCCCTTTACTAATTTGGATCCTGACACCAGAGAAGGACAGTCTATCTTAGCAATGTACTTCACCTCCCGGTCAGCCTCAGTATTTGGTGTAAAGTCCAAAAACATGAAAAGGAGCCTCAGACTTTGTAAGCAGAACTTTTAAACCTGGCGTTTAAGGTCCTTGATAACAGGATGGAAAGAGGGAACAGGACTGATAGCAGGCCCAAGCAGAAAAACCTTTTCAAATAGTGGGTGCCACTATAAAGGAGTTTTCCAGAGGAATCACTCAAAGACCCAGGCAAGAAGATACCAACACTGGATCCCTGACCACACCCTTCCACAGGAACTGAACCCGGCCCCTTCTGACTAGGGATCTCTGGAATAAAAATACCCCAGGAAGCAGCTTTGGGCTTTGTAAGGACTCTGGAACTCTGAAGAGGCAGTGGAGGCAGCAAAGCATCCTCAAAACAGGGGACTACACTCACTGCCAGAAGCAGTGGCCCTAAATTGGCATCCTCCATATCCATGGACCCCTGAAACTGCTTCAGTCTGATAGACCCCAACTTAGAAACAGGCTAAATTTCATCACATTGGGTGGGCCAAGACTTAGGTAACTCTCTCTCTGACACGGGTAAGTAAATTGATTTTAACAAACACTGAAGCAAAGTCCTCTGCTCTTCCTGAATTTTCTGGACCTCTTTCCCTCTCCTACCTCCATCATCAGAGTAAAAGATAAAATACAGCCTCACTGTGTATCCCACAGCTTCTCTCCTCACTTGGAGATAAAGTCTTTGCTCACTCCTTTTAGTGCTTCCTAGTCACCCCCACTGGGAAAAGACCTTATGTTTTCCTTTTGGAAAACACTTAACTGGGATTTTATACACAACTTCTGGAAAACACTTAAATGGGACTTTACACATAAATCTTTTGCCTTTCCTTGGCATGCTCTGAGCTTTCAAACTAAAAACTTTATGCCTACTTTGACCTAAAAATGTCTACTTCTATGTCTATTATGTTTGCATGTCCATGTATGTCTTGTATATATGATTCACTACCAAAATATGTAAAGGAACTACAGTTGACTCAAAAATAAAGTGTTTACATCAAGTATTTTATCAAGAACATAAGAACTCAAATGCCTGTTATTTCATGTAATCTTGGTAACTTTTGGTAAATGAAACTAATTTAAAAATTGTTATTAAAGGCCTGGTGCAAGGGGCTCACGCCTGTAATCCTAACATTCTGGGAGACTAAGGCAAAAGGATTCTCTGAGCTCAGGAGTTCGAGACCAGCCTGAGCAAAGAGAGACCCCCATCTTTACTAAAAATAGAAAGACTTGCAGGGTGTCATGGTAGGCACCTACAGTCTGAGTTACTTGACAGACTCAGACAAGAGGATCACTTGAGCCCAAGAGTGTGAGGTTGCTGTGTACTATGATGCCACAGCACTCTACCCAGGATGACAGAGTGGAACTATCTCAAAAAAATAAAATAGTTATTAAAGTTTAGATGTTTTAACATCACAATTAATACATCAATGAAAATAACTACATCTGAAATAGCCACTGAAAAGTCATACTGCAGAAGATTTTTTTCCTTTGCTTCTTTGGTGGCCAGACTGAGAGAGACAAGGATTTTATGCTTCATCAAAATAATCCCTGTTGTCTTTGTTGGTTTATGCTCTAACAATATGCCGTAGTAGCTATGGTTCCTTATTGCCCTTTCCTCTTTATATTTCTTGTGCCATTCTGCAAATATTGCCACAGGCTGTTTTACAGACCAGACCCGTTAATTCTTTGCCCATACTGAGAACCTGAATAATAATAACCTTACTCTCCAATATATCCCACTACAGGTGCTTTATTTGCCTACAGTCTGAAAGGCTTTCTACCTCCTCAAAACTATAAGTTCTTGCCAAGCATAGCCTTAGTTTTCTTGTCTAGCACTTCTCTTAGAGTTTCTTGGGTAGGTCCCCTAATGTCTCTTCTTTGAGCTCTCATTTTTGGATCCTGCATTCTCTTCTAACTGGTAACATCCAATTCAGGCCCTAGCTATTTCTCTCCAGTGAAGCTCCATCCTGCCTCTAATCTAGCTTTCAAGACCTTCCATTTTCAGCTGCTCTCCCTTAGTGATTCCAATGAACTCCTCCATAAAAAGATCTCAGCGACCGTTGCCAACCTGAAATAGCTATAGAAGAAAGACCTCAGCCCATTTTTTCCCTATTTCTGAATTCAGTTAAATATAAATTTTAGTTTTAACAAGAGAAAAGAGGAAAATGAAAGGACAACCTTACTAGCTAAGTAAGAGAAAAATTATTACCTCATAGTTTTATAGTATAGGCTAAGATCAATCAAATGAACAGCTCTCTCCCTAGCTGACTCTTTTATAACTGTTTTTGAAAATGTTTTACAGCCCTAAAGTTTCTGGACAGCAAGGGGTGCTAGCTACAGGCCTCAGTTTCTGCTTCAGGGGTAGAATCAATGACATCACAAGCATCAATTATCCACCTGCCACTAAGAAGTGCAGATACAGCATTCACAGTATGCTGATTTGGCTTCAGTCATAAATCCTTTTTGTCCCCTTTACAACTTCTCACTAAAAGATTGAGTACTTGATCCTTTCAGCCAACACTATCTCCCTCTCTTTCATTGTGCTGGGCCTGGTCATTTTCTGCCTGGGAAAAGTAAAATAAACTTCTTTCTACTCTAGTCTTTGGAGAAATCTTTCTCAAAATCCATGTCCACTAGCTCATACCCTAATAACTGCCTTGGCCAAGAAGAGTGGGGACTAAACTTGCAGGCAATATATTACTTCTAGGGTTGCAAGCCCGCATAAAGGTCAAAAGTAGTTTCGTAATTCTTCTAAATTAAAAAGTATTAATAGTATCCATAGAGATTTGAGGCTGAAATGTATTATTCTTTGGGTAATGTTGCACAAACCTTGTCCTACTATAAAAAGCACTAGCTCTAAACAGGATTAGCCAGGAATGAATTCCTGTTAACCATCTTCGTGGGTAGCAAATTGTGCCCTCAGGGAATAATGTTTTTGACTCAGGGCAAAGAGACTGTAGTCTCCGGTGGGAAGGAGGCTGAACAAAATTATCTTTCTTTTGCTTCTGAAGTAATACCCTCTGGATTAAAAGCTTCTGCTTACCTCTATACAAACAACCCTATTTGGGACCTTTCTGAGAGACAGGATTCTGTGAAGGTAGCCAAGCCCCAACTACGATTTTCAAAACGTCCGCGCCCGGGGCGGGGCCAAATGCCCGACCGGAAGGAGCGGCCCGGAAGGGGGCGGTGGCGCCGGAGAGATGACGCAAGAGGTGTCGCGTCGGTGACGCGTGGCGTAGACGTGACGGCTGTGCCTGTCAGTCCCGCGGGTTTGCTGCGGAGGAGGAGCGGGCGCCATGGCGGTTCTGCTGGAGACCACTTTGGGCGACGTAGTCATCGACTTGTACACCGAGGAGCGGCCGCGCGGTGAGACCTGCGCCCCACTCCGCTCTCGCCGGGGCCGACCTCGTTCTTCTACTTTCCCTTCTCTCCACAGTCACCGGCTGCCACTGGGTCGAACTGGCGAGCAGCTCGCGCCAGCGACCGGGCTGTTTATTAGTGGGTGGTTAGGAAAGTTTTTGTGAGAATTTGTTTGAGCCTCAGCAGCTTTTCTTCCTTATCTTGTGTTGGCCAGTCGGCTTGCGGTCATTAATTGCCTTTGAGGGCGTGTGTGTGTGTGTGTGTGTGAAGAGATACGCGTGCTGCATATTCAATACCTATGGCTTTTGTAGCTTTACTGTGCTTTCTTTTCTCCTGAGAGGAACGTAACTGTTGGTTGGCGTGTCATCAGTTATGTCTTCGTAAAAGCGGGTAGGATGTGCTTGGGGCAACGAATGTGGGCATCCCGCGTGCAGGTAGGAAGGGGGTGTCCGGGAGTGTGAACGGAGCCTGCAAGGCCCTGGACTAGAGTCGAGCTAGGCATCTTGCCTTTGAGGGTTTGATTTTCCATTGAGGGAAGTTAACGTGGAAACTAATTTTAATTTTTAAGTGTTGTAGGAGAAGAATGTTTAAGTTGCCTTGGAAACCAGAGGAGGAAATGATTCTTGCCTGGTGAGGGTGAAGAGAAGCGAAGCAAGCAAAGACTTTAGAACTCTTGAACTAGCTCATTCAAAGACAAGTGGGAATTAGGGTTTTCTCTGCCTGGAATTTTCTGGAAAGAGCAGGTAGTTTCACGTGCCCAGAAGGAATGGTATGAGTAGTTGTGGAATGGCAGGCTGTGAGTCCAGTTAGATACTTTTAGGTCAAGTCTAATAGTTTTGTGTGCCATACTGATGACCAGAGTCTTTGAAGATTGTAAAAGCAGTACTGAGGCATGGCATATTTGTTTTGGGAAACTACTAGGCAGCAGTGTGGAAACTGGCTCAGAGTAGGGAGAAACTGGAGACCAGTTAGTTACAATCAGGGTCCTACCCCCATGGAATGCAGAGCTTGTCAAAGGGGTTAAACAAGCTGCCTTATTGTAGCTCGTGCCTTAAAACACTTTCTCCGGCACTAATCTACCTATTTCCCCCTCCTCGCTGCCTCCCCTTAAAACACTACAAACTCTCCTATACCATCCTTTCCAAATTGTTCTCTTACTGTTGCCTCTAGCCTAGCCCACATTCCTCTCCACTCTTGTTTTTCTGGCAAACTTAAGATTTTTTTTTTTTTTTTTTTGAGACAGAGCCTCAAGCTGTCCCCCTGGGTAGCGTGCCATGGCATCACTGCTCACAGCAACCCCAGCTCCTGGGCTCAAGCGAGTCTCTTCCAAGTAGCTGGGACCACAGGTGCCCACCACAACGCCTGGCTATTTTTTTTTTTTTTTGGTTGCAGCCATCATTGTTGTTTGGTGGGCCTGGGCTGGATTTGAACCTGCCACCTTAGGTGTATGTGGCTGGCGCCTTAGCCCCTTGAGCCACAGGTGCCAAGCCCAAACTTTAGATCTTAAATCAAATATGTTCTCTGTGAAGCTCTCCCTCCTCCTTAAGCAGAGTTATTTGTTTCTTCCACTATGTCTCAAGTCTTTATTTTATAAACTACGAGACACATTTACCTAGTCTCCTGAAATAATTTAAAAGTCTTGTCTTCTCTCAAGAATGTAAGCTTCAATGAGAGCAGGAACTGTACCTTCATTACCTCTATAGCTTGAGTACTTGGTGTGCCTGCTATTTTGAGGGCACACACTAGAGTTTCATTTCATTGACTAATGCATATAAATGTCTTAAATTAGTTAGCACTGTGCAAGTGATAGAAACCTAACTCAAACTGTCTTAAATAAAGAAGATAATTGATTGCCTCATGTTCCTGGGGTAAACATGACTTTAATGACCGGATCCAGGGTGCAAAAGAATAGATATTGCAGGGCATTGTTTTTTTGCAGTTTTTGGCCGGGGCTGGGTTTGAACCTGTCACCCCCAGTATATGGCGCCCTACTCCTTGAGCCACAGGTGCCACCCCAGGGCATTTATTTATTATTATTTTTATTTATTTATTTTGAGAAAGAGTCTCACTTTGTCACCCTTGGTAGAGTACCCTGGCATCATAGCTCATAGCAACCTCAAACTCATGGGCTCCAGCGATTCTCTTGCTTCACTGGAGTAGCTGGGACTACATGTGGCCGCCACAGGACCAGGCTATTTTTAGACAGGAGATCTTGCTCTTGCTCAGGCTGGTCTTGGATCCATGAGCTCGGGCAATCTGTCTGCCTTGGCTTCCCAGAGTGCTGGGATTACAGGTGTGAGCCACTGTGTGCTGGCCTATAGGGCGTTTATTTTTAATGTTTAATTTTTTTTTTTTTTTTTAGTAACCACTAAATGAAGGAATTTTATTTTTTATAACTTGGTTTTGTTTTCTTTGAGTTCCTTTGACGTTCTATCCATGTAGAGCAGTACCTAGCAAATGAAAGGGCCAATTTCCTCAGTTATGAGGAACTAAAGGAGATGGAAGGTTATTCCACCTAATTAACAAGCAGTGGTTCTACAAAGATACACTGAACACCAAAAACATAAGTCCAATCCATGCGTATGTATTTGCACTCATATGATTGGATATCTACTTATATTTATACCTACTTATCAATCTGTAGTAAATTTACTAAAAGTTACCTACTTCCTCCCTTTCTTTTCTTTTCTTTTCCTTTTTTTTTATGTGAGACAGAGTCTCACTCTTTTGCCCAGGATAGAGTGTCATGGCATCAACCTAGCTCACTCAGGCAATCCTCCTGCCTTAGCCTCACAGGTAGGTGGGACAGAGCCTCAAGGGGCTCTGGGTAGAGTGCTATGGCATCACAGCTCACAGCAACCTCCAACTTCTGGGCTTAAGCCATTCTCTTGTCACAGCCTCCCAAGGCAGCTGGGACTACAGGCACCCGCCACAATGCCCAACCATTTTTTGGTTGTAGTTGCATTGTTGTTTGGCAGGCCCGGGCTGGATTCAAACCTGCCAGCTCTTGTGTATGTGGCAGGTGACTTAGCTGCTTGAGCTACAGGTGCCAAGCCAAATTTTTCTATTTTTCAGTAGGGTCTTGTTCTGGCTCAGGCTGTTCTTAAAGTGAGAGTTCAAGCTGTTCTCCCGCCTTGGCGTCTCAAAAGTGCTTAGGATTTATGGCCTGAGCCTCCATGCCTGACCTCTTTTTTTACTTCAACAGTTGTCAACACAGTCAGTCTTATTTCACTCCTAATACCTCCATCTCCACTAGATGTATTTGATCTTTCATTACTTTTAGCATGTATCTCAAAAAGATAAGGACTTTTTTTTTTTTTTGAGACAGAACCTCAAGCTATCCCCCTGGGTAGAGTGCTATGGCATCACAGCTCACAGCAACCTCCAACTCCTGGGCTCAAGCGAGTCTCCTGCCTCTGCCTCCCAAGTAGCTGGACTACAGGCGCCTGCCACAGCACCGGCCATTTTTTGGTTGCA
>CAUYQV010101982.1:0-16230 GCA_963574575.1 Galagoides demidoff
TGGATACTTTCCCCTAGAAAACAGATATTTTTAAGTAACTGCTGTTTTCTTGTGAAGTTATAAATACTCTCAAATAATTCTTGTAACTTACCAGTAAAATATATGCACATACTATTATAAATATATAGATTTTATTTTAAAACGCAGTGTTGAAATCACATAGTGAATTATTTTTGGTAGATTTGTATGTTTCAGTAATATTCAGAATATTCAGTGAGTCATTTTGGTGCAGTGAGCTGGGAAGCCAACAAGTGCAAGTGACCATCTCACTGAGCTGTTAAGAGGCAGGTAAGTGTGCCTGGCAATTCGGCACTAGTGGAGCATTTGCAGGGTGTGGAGTTATTTGTCTATGCATACATTCTCCAGCTTATGACAGGTGTTTCCACAAGCACTGGGTTACTCATGATTGGGGCAACCTTCTAGGCCTTAGTAGAGAGATCCTTTAGGAATGAACACTGACTATAGCTACCAAAGATTGCAAAGTTAGTGGGAAATATTGGAGCTATTAGTTGAGTGGAAAGATTTCACTAAAGACTTAGACTTTGGATGAGACCCTAAGAAGACATACCTTAGGGATAAAGATCATCCCCTAGAATAGTGGTTTTTCAACCTTTTATTACCTCAGAGCACACTTGAACCTATACTTAAACTTTTGTGGCACACTTCAATTGCCTTGATCTAAAAAAAAAAAGTAAAAGAAAAAAATATACACTTACTGTGCCTTGTACTTTTTTCAAAAATAATTTAATTAATGATCTTTAAACATTTTTGTGATGACTCACTGTCTTAATCCTAGCACCTTGGGAGGCTGAGGCAGGTGGATGGATCTCTTAAGGTCAGGAGTTGGAGACCACCCTGAGCAGAGCAAGACACCATCTCTACTAAAAATAGGAAAACTAGCTGGGCATTGTGGTGGGCACTTGTAGTCCCAGCTACTCAGGAGGATGAAACTAGAAGGTCTCCTGAGCTCAACACTTTGAGGTTGCTGTGAGCTATGATGCCAGGGTACTCTACCAAGCATAACAGAGATCTGTCTCAAAAAACAAACAACAACAACAACAACAACAAAAAGGTTTTTTTTTTTTCATGGCACAACTTAGATTCTCTCACACTGGTGTGCCGTGGCACACTGGTTGAAAATCACTGGACTAAAGTAAAGACCACACTCTGAGCAGAAACCAAGTAAACTAGTACTACTTCAACAAAGAATAAAACCAAGTGACTCAGGGACCTAGGCTTCTTCCATTTATGACCTTTCCATTTCCAGTGTGTAACTGTCAAGGTCATCTTGCTTGTCTAGATCAAGTAGCTGAGAGGGTAAAAATATGAAAATCACACATGAAATTTTTTTAGGGGCCAGGCACAGGAGTGTAAATTATTTCTTTTTATTTGCTATTACTCACATGTCTATGCCAACTCCACGGGAAGCAGGGAAATGTAGTCAGCTATGAGCCAGTAAGAAAAGGAATTAAATTTAGGGTGTAATTAGCCAACTTCTGAAACATTTACAGTGGTCACTGAAGAGTGACGGGCCAGTGGAGAAGGGAGTGAAGCTGGAAGGTTTCCATGGCCCCCAAAACAAAATTCACTTTGAATCTCCCTGTTTCCTTATATCCAAAGATAGGCATATCCTGGGGAATAGCCCCTCAATCCTATCCCTCCTGTCACTGGGGAGAAAATCTCTAAAATCATATGAGCTTATGTCAAGCAATCTCATTCTGAACAGCAGTGGGCTAGCTCTAGGAAGTTCATTTCCCTTTGCTTGGGTAGCAGCTGCCTTGGTTTAGGATGGTTCTTGGCCCCCACATGATAACTGAGGAACCTCCTGCAAGGTTTCAGTCCCTACTGTCAGCAAGAAAAGACTGAGCATCTGAAACTTCAGCTTTTGACTACCAAGATGCTTAAAGTCCTTTCTTGTCCAAACTCACGATAAGTTCTATATAGGAACTTTAGGTGCTTAATGGTTAGATACGGGTAGTCACTGTGAGTTTGGTTTGTGGATATACATGATCTATGGCAGATGAATAAAGGGAAATATGACAGAAGGCAAATTTTATTGACATCATAAGATAAATTTGTTGCTAAACAATTTGATATACTGTCTCTGGTTTCTCCTACTGGCCCAGGTGCCAAAATGGGGATGGTAACAGAAGAAGAAGAGAGGAAAAATTGAGGAGATAGAAATCAGTGTTGGATCAGGCTGTGTATGGGGCATACACAGCCATTCTAGGTCAATTCAGAGAAACCCTACTTTTGTCTTTCTTAATGGTAATGATCCCAGCTGTGGGGAACAGTAGCAAGTGTTCTCTTCAAGCTTGTTCCTAAGCTTGTCACTGTCCTATGAGTAGAAAATGAATGGGGCCTGGCAGTTTACCCTGAGCTTTGAAGAGATTATCCCCTGTGTTCACCTACAGACCCGGAGAAGGTGACCTGCCTGTGACCTGCACAGAGATCATGCACACTATTCTGGCCTTCACCTCCTGGGTGACCTGCCTGTGACCTCACAATGCTTCTTGTGCAGAGATCATCCACAGCATTCCAGCCCTCACCTCCTGCAAATGCCTGTAGGCAGCTTTAGAGAGGTAATACATGGCCTAGGCCTGGAGCAGAGAATTTCATCACCAAGATTTCTCTTCTAGGCCCTTGTTTAGAAACATTGCTCACATCTTTGGGTTTGACAAGAAAACAGCAGCTGTTTTCTGATCGTTTGGCCATCTGTTCTTTATTGCTTGTATTATTAACATTTACAAGGGATAATTAGTATTTTGAAGTGTCTAAGATGATTGATCAAGAAATACTCACTATGTTTGTCATGATGCCTGCCTTAAAAATGCCAGAGGTAGCCACAGTCACTCAATACATTCAGTCCAACTCTGAAGTTATGATATTGTCAACCTGACCAATTCTCTCCCTTTCATGATCAGGCACAATAGTGAAAATATTTGCTTTTCTTTAAGTTAACTCTGCTTAGGCCGGTTCCTTCATGGTCAGTCCACACAGAGTGACCCTGACCATCCTAGTCTATAGCAATCTCTTCATCTCTTTTTTTTTTGAGACGGAGCCTCAAGCTATCCCCCTGGGCAGAGTGCCATGGCATCATAGCTCATAGCAACCTTCAACTCCTGGGCTCAAGCGAGTCTCCCGCCTCCGCCTCCCAAGTAGCTGGGACCACAGGCGCCCGCCACAACGCCCGGCCATTTTTTGGTTGCAGCCATGATTGTTGTTTGGGGGGCCCGGGCTGGGGATTCGAACTCACCACCTTAGGTGTACGTGGCTGGCGCCCTAGTCGATTGAGCCACAGGAGCCGAGCCAATCTCTTCATCTCTTAAAAGGTGTTTCAATGAAGTCCAGCTAGTATTGTAAAATATACTATTATTAATTATTTTTATTTGTTTTTATATTCATTATTATTTCTTTATGTTAGTTTGATGTCTTAATAACATAATTCTGGCAGGGTAGGATCATACTTTATAATTTTACCTACTCACTTACCCATGTAAATAAAATAAGAGTAATGGCTGACCCTGAGTGACAACTATAGCATGGGCTAATTCTAAATCATTTTTAACAATGGCAGAGATTCTGGTCTTGCATTTGAGGGGGTAAACTGTTAAAATTGCTAGTATATAACAAATAGTTATTGAAAGCCTACCAGCTAGCCATCTTGCCTGAATTACCACAATGTCTCTTAGCTTCCCCAATCCATTCTCTATATCACAACTACAGTAAGTGTCCCTTCTATAATGCAAATCCATTCATGTTCCTGCCCTGATTAAAATCCTTTGATAATTTTCTTTTTATTTCAAGATGAAGTGCAAACTTCCTGGCAGGGCACTCAAAGCTCATTGGGTCCTGACTCCTATAGCCTTTTGCCCATGCCACATTTCCTGCCTCCACCTGAGCTCATGCAGATCCTTACTTCTGTCATGGCCTCTCAGGCCTCCTTCCTTCTGCACAGGCTTCTCTCTGCCTAGTATGCGCTTTACTCTTTTTCAACTGGAAAAAATACGAGGTTAAACAATTAAGTTTACAAATTCATCCTGGACAAAAGTGATTCGTATCTCGTTGCTGAATATCACTATAGTCACTTTTGAAGCACTCCCCTTGGGTAGCTATGCACTGATACTAGCACCTAGTCCACCCTTCAAAGCAATTTGGAGCTCTTTCTAGAATGGCCATCAGAGCTGTCACTGTACAAGGTGGCAATTAATTTCACGAACCTATTCTAGAAAAAGTACAACATGCTTCCTTGTGACTGTCACTACCATCACCTGCAAAGTACTCCCCTTGGCTTAGTGTGATATTTTGGTTCAGTGTAGTGATATTCAGCAAGGTTTGTAGCACTTTATCTAGGATGACTTCATGAACTTATTTGTTCAAACTCATACTATTAGGCTACTTCTCAACTATATGAAGAATTGAGAAGATGTCTTCCTCCACCCCCTGGCCTACACTTGTTCTGGATTATACATCTCATCGCTGTGTTCTGACAGCACTCAGTGCATCAACACCCATCTCTCTGCACCATACTATTTGCTTACTTGTTTGCTTCAGCTCCTGGAGAGTAAGATTCATGGCTTACTTCTTCATATTTTCAGAGTAACTACAGGATCTGGCATTTAGTAGTTGTTCAAAAAGGGTTTGGTGAAGATATGTAAATAAAAATATTGTAGCAAGTACATTATTAATTTCTAATCTTTTTAAGGATATGCAAGGTAGGTACAAAGTGCTCATGGCATGCACTGCCTCATTTAATCCTTAAAACCCTTGGAGGGAGGCACAGCTATTTTTTCTTCACTATATATCCCAGTCTATATTTGGACAAAGGAAGGTTTTCCATAAATATTTGTTGCATAAATTTTCATAAAAATCCTATCACGTAGGCACTATCAACACACTCCTTTTACAGAAATCACATTTAGGTTGAAATAAACTAAATAATGGGTTTGTGGTATGATGCTACTAAATATTAGATTCAGGATTTGATCCCAGATTTATCTGATTCCACAGCCCATTTTCTTTGCCACTTTGACATAATAAATCTCACATAGGAGATACAGTGCTAGATTCTTAGGGAAAGGGGACATTTATATTAGGAAAGAATGATAATTGTTCTAAATATTTACACTCTACATTATATGACAGAGTGATAAAATTCATACTTAAGTGAAGGATAAACACATTGCTGTCAGTGGGCAGTGATAAGCTATATAATTAAGTTTTTGGATACATGGGAGAATGTAATTATTAAATTGAACTTTGCGTAGGGTCAATGACAGAGATATGTATTAATCATTATGGATGAGTGTGACTTAGAGTCGAGAGGAGAATGAAGATGACTGTCTCGGTTGGATTCACAGAGCTGAGGAAATGACCTAAATTCCATGCTAGACACAGTGGAATTTATTTTATGAATCTTAAAAAAGAAAAAAAGTTACTGATATCTGTCTTCTGATTTACTAAGCCATCTGAGGGCTAGCTTGGAGAGGTAAGAGATTAGAGGCACAGAATCCTTTAGTAGACCATTTCAAAGTCTAGCTAAGAAATGACAAAGATTTAATTAAATAAATAGTAATAAGAATAGAGAGAATAGAAGAATAGAAAGAATAGGAGTGGTTGTAAGGTACATCGTAGGTTAAGATTCCACTGATTTCAGCAACGTCTGAGTGTGGTTTTCAGAGTGAGAATTGGAAGAGATGGAAGAGAAGAAAGAGATGTAATGCCCTCTGCAGCTTGTGGTGGCCTAAATTCTTGAGCTCCATCTTTACAGTCGATTAAGGGCATTTTCTGTATCAGAGAACTATAGTATAATCATAGTAACCATGTTTATTTATTATGGAAATGTAGTATATCACGCCTGATTCCAAAAGTTATAATGAGATCCTATCCTATGGTAATGATAATAGTTTTTATTTTCAGAAAGTAAGAAATTTATTCTTTCCTTGTCAGAAATTTTTCTGATAGTAAAAAACAATCCTGGCATTCAGTAATCTGGAAACTACCAAAATCCAGCAGATAGTGCAGGAAAATGAAGCAATTAGAAAGGAAGCAAAAGCTGGGCGTTTTTTAGTTAGCGGATAGAGAAGAGAATCAAGGAAGATACGTAAGTGTGCCCCAGTGTGATGCCCATGAAACTCATGATTATGTAATTTTCATAATTTTCAAAATATCCACATGATCTCTCTGGGTGGGCTACAAATAAGTGATGACCTAGCTGGAAAACAACTGTCCTAAGGAAAAGTAGAAAGTAGCTCTGGATTGGTTGATTTATCTGTTTTAATTCACGTCTAAATTTGTGTGTAATAGTTTATAATTACTGAACTAGTTGAGTAAGACCTATGATCTAACGCAGGCATTTTTTTTCTTAAAATAGTTTGTTTGTTCTGGTTGCAACATATTGATGTGTTCCAGGCATGTTATTTTGCAAATAAATCTCTTTATTTTCTGCTTCTTATTTTGACATCATGGTTTTTATTTTTATTGTTATTGTGATACTATAATATAGTTTGCTATTTCACTATACACACAGGTATATCTATCTATCTATTTATCTAGATCTTTACACCCTTAAGTAAGAATGAACTCTTAGAAATAGTTCATTTTGAAATATATTTACTTAGAAGGATATTTTAGTTCACTTACACAATTCTCAGTTATGGATGGTTTGCTAATCTAACTCTCATGGTTCTGTATTAGGTCTGGTGGAGGAAGGTAAATGGGTGGCAAGGAAGTGGCCAAGGTCAGAAAGCTGGAACCAAACTGGAGAGACTACTATGTGTCTAGGAGAATTATTTACAAACTGTACATACTTGGCCTTATGGCAAACTCAATGGAAGTCAGTATTAGTACATTCTATCTCAAAATCTTGGTCTTTTGGCTCAACCAGTTTCTTTACAGACGTTTTAAGGCAATTAAGTGAATTGGGGGTAACTAAGTATTCTTAGTTATATGAAAATGTATTTACAAGTCTAAAATGTCACTTTGAAAAATCCAAAGTTTTATGCTTTTATCAATTTTTTTCTGAGTGTAGCCTGCAGTTGGATATCTAAGTCTTCAAAATATTATGTTTATATGAAGAGAAGGAAAGAAAAAACTCCCTAAACTTAAAAAGTACCAAGTTAATCCTTAATCTTACCAGGGCTTTTGTTTTTTGTTTAAAATTTTGTTAACTTAGGAGATTCTCCTTTTTGTTGCTGGTGGTAGTGTCAACGAGTTATTATACTCACTGCAGTGCCCATAAACCTTCAACCACAGAACTTGGAGTGTTGGCATGAAAATTGCAGTAGAATAGTGTTTGAGGTCAACATGTGAGCTTTCCAAAGTTTGCTCTTACAGTTTTTTTTTTAACAGCTGTGACTAGCCTCAAAGTCCATATACACTTGACTCTGCACACACAAAACAGATTTTTCTTCATTCTGTCTTCCCCAAATAAGGAGAAACAGTTAATTAGGAGCTGACTATTCATTAGAGAAGAGGATTTGGGGAAGTTTTGGGGGTTTTATCTATGAGCAGAATTTATATGAAAATGTATTTACAAGTCTAAAATGTCACTTTGAATATTATTTTTATTCTTTGCAAAAACTCATAAAATATATAAAATGTGTCAAAGTTAAAGATAATAAGTGTATATTTTTTTTTTTTGCATACAGATTATAAAATCAGTTGTTAAGTTACCTTAGAGCATCCCACCTCAGGTCAGAGGAGTAAGAAAAGAGGAATAAATGGTAATACTTTAGTCCTCCGAACAATTGAAGAAGCATTTTTAATATCTCATATCTTTATTCTAATCATTTACACTAAAATTATGAATTTTTTATTTGTTGAAAATATATACTTTCCATGAGGAGCATTTAAGTGAATACAGTATAAAAACAGAAAATAAATCAGTAACTCTGAGTTGAGGTTGCTTTATGAAGCAAAATGCAAAGATGAGATTGCTCAAGTCCAGTCCAGGAAAGACAATGGTGTAATCAACAACATTTGTAGTCCTGAGCCACCCCTCAAAATAAACTAGAAGCATTTTCTTCTATGTGTAATTACTGCTGATAATTAAGTTACATTCAAAGATTCTTCCTGGGTTTTATGTGGTTTTCAGTAAATAGTAGCCATGCTAAAATTTAAATAAAATTATACATAATTGATCCTCTCTTGAATAGTAAAGCAATAATGCATTGAATTTTAACTGTCACAAATACTGAGAATTAGATGTAGACTAGGTATAGAAAATCTGTTCACTCAGTATTTATGACTGATTTTTATAGTGGGTATAAAAGATAAAATGGAACAGGGAGCCGCAGTTATAAGCCAGCAGACCACCAAGAAACAGCAGAGAAACTAAATCCCAGCCAGTTGCGAGGCAAAGTTGATGAAGTGAATGTTCTAGCACCTCCTGTTTCTACGCTCTATTGTACTTCCTTATTTTTACAGGGAAAGTTTTTCTTAAACACACACACAAGTAGAGAGAAACATTGAACTTATTTTATATTTGTCATCTACACTGTATTTTGACATTTTTCTTTGCTTGTCCTCCTGAGAAGAGAAGTCCAGTGGAGTAGAAATAGCAGCCATCCAAAAATAGAATTTCTGAGTTTGAATCATGACTTTGCTCCTTGAAAGGTGCATGTCATTGAAAGACATTAATACTGAGTCTCTTTGCCTATCTGTAGATATATTGGGAGATTTCTAATCCCCTATTAATTCTAATTTTTTTGAGATGGTAGTCATTTTTCTGGAGAATTTAAAACAAAGGAAAAATAATTGGCTTATAAAAGATGTTTAAAGCAAGACCAGTTGAAGGTGGGAGAAAAAAATCCAAATTAGTGACCTAACTATAGGGATGGCCCAGAATTCACCAGGGACTTTAAATCAGGCTTCCTATGTTGCCAACCCTTCCTTCTTCCATCCACAAGACAAAAGCTAAATGATAATAATAATAATAATAATAATAATTCTTTTACTTATAGTCAATTATTTTGAGCAATAAATTGTAATTTTCTTCATAAAATAGCTTTACTTGTCCTTTTCTCTGATTATATAAATCAGCATTTTTTAAACTTGTTAGATACAATGTCTAATTTTTATAGAAATATTTTAATAACTCCCTTATTATTTTTAAATATAGATAGCATATGCTAACTACAAAAACTTTCAAAAATGAGATATTTTAAATGTAGTATAAAGGATAAATCAAAGGAAAATATTTTAAAATATTCATACATGAGATTTTTTGTGGTCATATTTTTTATTACTGTGTTTAGTTTATCTGTGTTCTTTTTAAACTTTTCCCTCTTCTCAAAGAGTACCAAACATCATTCTGATATTTAATAGCTATCTTTTACAATTTATATATAATTATTTCATCTTGATTATTAACAAAATTAAGATATATATTATTAAAAAATTATTATTGTAAAATAGATACATCCTTTTTTACTGAGCAAATGTATTGAAAATATTTCCTCAACATTTTGGCATCACTCATGAGATCTTACTAAAATGCACACTAATCAACACTAACAATTGAAAATTCATAGGGTGGATTCTTGGTAAATTCAGAGTATATAGGGGAAAATAGAGATACAATGTAATAGACATTGATAAGAATTATAATTAAGGAATATGCCAAAATAGGTTAAATATTATTAAATGTAAGAAATTGATCTTAACTTTTATATATGGTATATATGGTTATATATGCTATACAATTTATTTTAAATTGTATATATTATTTATACATAGATGATCAAAATTACTTAATTGTCTTGTAAGTAAATATGATGACACAATTAAAGATTTTTGAAGAACAGTTAGGAGACAGCTAGCTTTCTCCTAAACCATTTTTTTTAATAGTAGACTTTATAACCTAAATAAATAAGTGGGTAATGAATTAAGCTCACTAATGCTATAAAGATCCCTTATGTCAGCTCTGTTCTTGGCAAGGAGTTGAACAGCAATTGAACAGTATGAAGGGGGCCTAGCATGTAGTGCTCATGTTTTTAGGTAACATGTACGCATGGGGCAAAATCACTGTTTTATGCAGAGTCTGACTTCCACTTTCTATGGAGGGCTACAGAATGTCTGCATGGATGGGGGATGTATAACAGCCAAAAGACAAAAACCAGTAATAGTTATGTAATGTGCTGCTAAACGCAGGCACTATTTTGAAAGGTATTTAATAGAAGGATCAAGAGTGTTAAAAGTTAGAGGAAGTCAACAGTCAATTGTTTATCACTACCGCAAAATTGTTAGTTTAACTCTTGATAAATAGATTTAAGAGGAACTATGTTCTTATTTGTCTCCTAGGTTAATATTCTTTAAAATGTATTTCCAGATAGATAAATGAGCTAACTTCCCGAGCTGAGATTTCACACTGAGAGGTGCTGATTTTGATGGTTTGACAAAGTCAAGGAACTATCATTTCTGGCAATATTTGGATAGAAGTTCAACAGAATAGACAAGGATATTAAACTTTCTCTTTGTTACAGCAGTACATAAACAAACTCAGTAAGAACACTGATGGACTTATTAGGGTATGGTATGATCTTATGTCACTTTAAGTTAAAATGTTAAAACTTAAAGTAAAATTTGTCACAAGTCTTTACTCAGACTTCTAATGGTAATGCTTACAGGGTATAAATATACGGGAAGACCACGCATCTCGTCTTGAAGTCAGAGACACTTAGCATTGATACCATATTAGAGTTACATGAGGAACTTTTAAACTACTCTTTTCCAGGGTGAACCCACCCATGGTAGAAGCTCTAGAATAAAACTCATAAAGTGGGAGGTTTAAAAACTCCCCACTTGATTGTAATGAGCTGTTAAGTTTAGAGCCTGTGACTTTAAGGTTTTCTTTTTTTTATTTGCAATTTTCCATTAGATATCACACCTTATTTACCAAATAGACATTTTAATTTTTATTAAAATAACCTTAATGTTGCATTTAGTTAGTGGTAAATGTGTTTTAAAACAACACAATATGCATTATTTTATATACATTATTTTCAAAACAACATAAAATGCTCTAACATTTACATTTAATAAAAAACATTTCTTTCTAGATTTAGTGATTTTATTTTTCTTAACAACTAATGATAGCTTTTGAGCTTCAGTGAGTTCACCAGGTATTTTAGTATTTTAGAAGTCCCTATATTTTGGATTTTACGCCACCACTTTCAGAGCTTTACCTTGCTCTTTAGCATGGAATCACAGCTTTAATTTGTCATTTAACTAATTGGTACTTAAGCCATTGAATTGAGTAGTCTTCACTCAGTTATAATTCAGGTAATGAACTCCTCAGCTTTCTCTCGCCCTCTTTTTCTCACCACTCCATGGAACTTGAAAGACTAGATGTAAGAAATAACTGTCTTTACTTTCTTGGTACTCTTAGGGTACTTTTCTACAAGTTTAGGGTAGAAAGAAAACTAGATCCAGCCACAGACCTAATTCTCTGTTGTTCCCAAATCCTTCCTGAAACTTAATTTCAGTCAGGTGTTACTGCTATTTGTCTAGTTAATTAACGCTTGGTTAAAAGGTGCCATCGTTAACTGAAATTTACATGGCATAGTCCTATGTGGTTTATACATGGCTTTTTACATGACATCCCTGAAAGGTAGGCACTATTTTTCTCATTAAGAATGGAGCTCACAGAGATTTAGTAAATGACACTATTTGGACTTGGATATGGTATCCTTAACCTAAGCCTCACGATTTTTCTACTGTGTCATGTGATTATTTTTTTGACATTGACACATAATGTTTTCTTCTGATTTTTAATGATCTGAAAATAGAAATCATTCACTGTGTATTTAATTACATAATATGCTTTTTCCCTATTGTAGAGTAACGAACTTTTTTCTCCCTGTGTCTCAGTAGACATTCTATCATATCTCCTATATTGACGGCACAGACAGGTAACTCTGCTACGTGTTGAATACTGAGGTATGTAAAACAGAGAACAAATTAGGATTTGAATTTGGAATCTAAGTACCCATAAAATTCACTTTGGCGATTAACAGAGTTAAAGCATGTTGAGAATTTCCAAGTTTAAAGCCTGTTTGCTAGATCCACTATTGCTAACTTCAAAAGAATATCAACTGATTTGGAGGATTTTCTATTTACATGAAGAAAGTTTTCCTTGAAGCTTAGATGGGGTTGTTTGTTCAGAGTAATGACACAACTGTGTATGACAGGCTTCCTGATTTGTGATTGGAAGATCTTGCAGATTGGTGATTAGGTGTTGAATTTCTTTGCATAAAATCTTACTATCACAAATATTTTCTGGCATGACTTTTCATCATCATTATTGCTGAGTTTGAAATCTGCTTTGTCTGTTGAGCCCTAAGTTTGTGTATCTAGTATCCTTGCAAACAACATACAATCAACATACGTCCACCATACCTCAAGCTAACGTATTCCTTGTGTCCTCACTGTCCACTGAAAACACCTGTACTGTTCCTGAATTGCATCATCAGTCACAGGGGATTACTCAAACTATGATCCTTGTTTTCTTCCTTAATTTCTTAAATAGTTTTACCTTTAAATCTTTTACTTGTCACTCTTTAAGTCTTAACATACCTAGCATCTACCCCTCTTTTGAGAAACATCTTCAGCTTGCTGTAACTCGACTGGCTGGGCTCAGATGTCCCCCTCTTTCCACTGAATCGACAGTTGTGTCATCTTCCTCATTGGCGTTCTGTCTGCAGGTCCCTCTCACTTGACAACAGGTGCTACAGGAGGAAAGTTCTTTTCCTTATTATGCCCATAAACTGTTTGCTACATTTTAGAATTCACTTCGGCCTATAGTCCTTAACTAAGCATCCAACTAGCTGCTTTTGTTTCTCTCATTACACAAATTCCATGATCCAGCTGTGGGGGTTTTCCTCCCATCCCACTTGTCATAAATGGTGCCTCCTCAGTGGGGTCGTCCCTTACCAGTAGCACTAAGTTAGTCCCTCAGCCGTTTTCTATCAAATCTTTTTGCTTTAATTTTATGCACAACACTCATAACTGATTTTTCTCCCCGGTTCACTATCTGCCCCTTGCTGGGATGAAACCCTTGATGAAACCCTTGTGTGGCCTGTTTGCCACTTTACTTCTAGAACACAGATGGGTAAAACGTAGTAAATGTCAGTAAGTGTTTGTTGTGTGAATTTTACTTTTCTGGTGAAAATGGCCTTTGCTTCTTTTTCTTCTGGAGACTTCTTCTTCATATCCTTTAAGACATATTCCTACTAAAAGTAACCCCAAGTAGCTTTTGGGGGGACGATTTTTTAGAGATTATCTTTTGGGGAGAAATCTTTCAGAGCAGTAAGTATTATTTGGCCCTTCCCTTTTGCTCTCTGAACCCTTGGCATATTTCTTTATTATAATTCTTATCAAGTTCTATTACACTGTATGTCTATGTCCCCCAGTAGACTTCAAATTTGTCAAGAATCCAAGCTATGAGTATTGATCCGTGTGCATTTTAGTAAGATCTCATGAGTGACGCCAATATGTTGAGGAAATATTGTTTACATTAGAGCTCAGTGAAAAAATGTGGAGTTTTTGCAATAATAATCTTATTTTAGTAGTACATATCTTATTTTTTTAATAATTGTGATAGCATAATCATATAGCAAATGTAAAAGATAGCTATCAAATGTCAGAATAATGTTTGCTACACTTTCCAAAGAGAGAAAAGTTTAAAAAGAACACAGACACAGTAATATGATATCCATTCAACGCACAGGGAAACTCAAGACTCTTTAGAAAATTGATAAGGTGTACTTAGTTTACGCTTCTAGCAAAAATAACTGCCTGCATGTGCATTGCTTATAGAACATATACATATATGTAAAATATACTTAAAATCATAGAAATGTTGGAATTAGCAGGTTTTACATTTACTAAGTAACTGTCAGGCTAGGTTTCACAAAATGAAAAAAAGCCAAAACAGGATGGAGAAAAAGGCAATGAAACAGGAAATTATCAGAAATTAATGTTCTGTAATATATATAATATCACACTGGCCATTGTTTTATTACAAGCTAGGGAAAGAAGCAACTTGCTGCTTGGTGTATAAACCCACTGAGCTGCCTGGGATACTTTCAGTAGGATGGGTTTGAAAAGACTGCCTCAGAATAGTCTACCAGGGCACGAAAGCAGATGTATCTGTTGGTGTAATCTATTTTTTGTCTTCTATTGATTTAATTTCCCATAAGAGGAGTTAACTGCCACACAGTACTAGCTGGTGTCAGCCTGAAAGCTTTGGCAGCCTCGGGGAGGCTATATTGTATGCCTGGTGACCTGGTGCTTCATTTCTGTCTAGAAGTCATGTAGGAGGCATCCAACTCCCAAGCATAGGCTGATGGCCTCATGCATAGAAGTTCACAGCCCACGTAAAGTAATTAGGGTCCCAGAGGTGCAGGGCATCATAGACACCAAAGGAATCTGAAGACATGCATATGCCCAATGTAATCTGTTCTTTGACCTACTCAGACTCATTCATGTCACTTTATTTTATTTGTCATTTACAATGCAACTCCGAGCCTTAATTCTTTATGAGAACAAAATATATCATTTCTTTCCTAAAAAGGGAGTCACGGGTCCAGGCAGCCCCGGACGCCTTCAGGTGGTGAGCTGCTCCCAGGCTGCTGACTGGAGCAGGAATGGAGCAAGCCACAGTTCTCAGCAGGGCAGCCTCTGGAGGCTGCATTTACATCACCTCACTCCTGGGACAGCCGTTTTCAGCTTTCATTATCTGGCATGTTGTCTGGCTGAATTACTTCCTGGAGAATGACTCAGAGTTTCCTCACCCCGGGTGTGAAGCTTCATTGCCTGTTGTTTTAGGGCTGGGGTTGCTGCCGTTGTCTGTTGCTCACTATTAATGAGCAAGGAAAAGACTGAGGTCTGGACAGATGCGTCCTCTGCCTCTGCGTAGTAGGAAACCGAGACCCTCACTATACTCAGGATGAAATTGGCTCACTAGGAAGTAGCTCCTCTTTTGACCTGTGATCTGAGTGTGAGGATCCAGTGTGAGAAGATGGTAGTGGCATTTTCGAGATCTAAGAAACCCTTTCTGTGCCCTGGTAAGTATCCCTGATAGGCTCTGGATTTTTGGCCTCTGTAAATCTCATGTCAAAATTTGATCACTGGATGTGGGGCTGGCCCAAGGTATCTGGGTCATGAGGGCAGATCCTTCATGAGTGGCTTGGTGTCCTACCAGTGATGATAAGTGATTTCTTGCTCTACTACTTCATGAGAGAGCTGGTTCTGAAGAGCCTACACCACCTCCTCCCTCTCTGGCTCCTACTGCCATGGGACCTGCCTGCTCCTCCATTGTCTTCCACCTTGGTTGGAAGCTCCCTGATTTCTCACCAGAAGCAGATGCTGGCACCATGAGCTGAATACCTCTCTTCTTTATAAATTACTCATGTTCAAGCATTTTTTATAGCAATGAAAGCAGACTAACACATATCCACAGGAATATATCTTGAATGGGGTTAAGCCTAATGCAATGGAGGTGGACATGAAGCACATTTTTTTGTCAAGCAAATCCTTAGATATGTTAGAGAAATGGACCACTGTTACCATAACTGGTGTTTCTTCTGACAATTGTATTGCTTAGCTATGAAAGTGGAAAGTAAAGAATGATGAGTTCAGTCATTCATTCATTCACTTACTTAACATAATGCCTGTTTAGGACATACAGTGATCTAGGGACAAGGCAAAACAGACTTAGTTCTGATGGAAGCCACAGTTGGGAAGGAGGCACAGTCAAAAGCTAAGTTCCTGAATATATTCAGATATGATGTGTACCAAAAAAGAGTGCTAAGAGAGCTGGTAAAGCAGGGACAGCCTCTGAGCACAGGGCCTTGACCTTGAAATGCTTTTAACCTTGACAGGCCAAGGGAAGAGTATGCTTTATAAAAGGTCCAAGTCCATGTGTTAGGAAAGAGAGGGTCTTATATCAGTGTTGAAAAAGTACAATGCGGCCGAGACATTGTGATGAAGAGAGGCACAGGGTAAACTGGAAAGACAGGCAGGGACCTAGCAGAGGCCCACTGTTAGTGAGATTCCTGAGAAAACAGGCTGCAGTGGGAATAGGGTTTAAGTGGTGGACCCTGATACTGATCCATGGCCTGTTAGGAAGCGGCCAAACATCACACAGCATTACTGCCTGACCCCCACCTCTTGTCCCATCCCAGTCCCCCCATGGTCCATGGAAAAGATATCTTCCAAAAAACCAGT